>JAQFYP010003718.1:0-10554 GCA_034694865.1 Bilobella braunerae
TTCGCGCCTGACAACGATTTTCTGTCGTTGTTTATTTTTGGGATTACGGGATTGTTAAGCGAAGGCATTCAATTAATGAAAAGAAGAAAAGCTATTTGCTAATGGATTGTCCTCAAGAAAAGGACAAGTCTCTATTGTCCACTTCGTCATCAACGTCTTAATACTTAAGAAGCTCACTTCACTTTGTGATTTTCAAAACGATATAAAAATGACACGCTGTTTAGAGCATTATTTTCAGTTAGTTTAAATAATGTTTAGAAATGTTTGGAAGTGTTAGAAATACATTTTGCGCGTGCGTTACCGCATCATTTCATGCGTAACTTTCTTCTGTTTAGGTTTCAGACAAACTCAAAAACAGAGTAAGAGGAGCGTTAAATCAAAAGGTAAACACGTATGTTTCTAGTTGTGTGCCAGTTTTCTATAAAAAAAATTCTTGTACTTATAAAAAGTGCATTTTGTCCCTGTGACCCAGAATTGTGCGTATCTAGCTAGGATAATTTTATTTCACACAAGGAAAAGTCCTTAAATAAAATTGAATTTTTGACTGGTCTCGCACAAACTTCGCAGCCTCAGGACAAAGCCAACTTTCTCCAGATAAAAGTCCTAGTACGCAATTGTACTCTTTCCAATTTAATGCTTGTTTTTAAGCTCCGCATCATTTTTTTTTTAAATTGTATTTTCAAAATTATTTTGAGAAATAACTTCTAATTTCACGAGATGTGTTACTTTTTAACGCTTTCTTTTTGTATTTTTGTAACTTTAGTACTTTCTATACAATTACAACAATTACAATTATGTCTTAAATTTCATCTATTTGTAGGACCTTTAAACAATAGCTAAAATAAACGTGTTTGTGTTTCAAATCTCCGATTATTACTATGCTTGAATTTGCGAAAGTACATGTTTTGGTTTTGTTTTGTTTGATGAGACAAGGTGGATGTTTGTAGAATTGACAAATTAATTGTAATTAACAAGGCTATCTATCGAGGCTTTTTTCTAACCCTATTTCTAAAAATAGCAAAACTGTCGTCTAAAAACGTTTTGCGCAAATTTCTTTCTTTGCCATTCATTTCAACAGTCGTTTTCCAATCAGTTAGGCTTTTGCCTCCGTTCTGTGAGCATCTCAATTCCGAAAGTCCTAATTCGCCCTTTCTAAAAGTGTGATTTCTTTTAGAAGTCTGTTCAATTTCCCTAACTAATCGTTAACTAAAAGGGTTTAAAACCCCGTAAAATCCGATTCTGCGATTTGCAGCGATATTACCTCTTTTTCCATTTTCAAAACATCCACTGTTCATTGTACAATGGATAATGTTTGGAGATAAAGAGAATTTGAAGTTGAGCTATGGGATAGGCTGCTTGGGATAGTATTGTGGAGGATAGTAAGTGGAAAGGAGGTAATGGAACATACAAGTAGAAGATTATTCGGAGACGCTCCTTTCTCTTAAAAATATTTAGAGCGCTAAGAGAAAGGCTCTAGGTCATAAGTCACCTCCAAAATTCCCATCTGACCTCCACAGTTTCACTTTTACTTCAAATCTACAAAGCAACTGACAAAAATGTGTCATTTTATTGTAGGGCAAAGTGAAAGTTATGTTGAAACTAAGAGAAAGCAATTTCGATAAGTAGTACTAATTTCTCCACAAGCTTTCTTCTAAATCATTTCTTAGAAAAAAATTAAAGTGAATTCAAAACACTTTTTTAAACAACATTTTGAAACTAAAATTAAAAAATTCTTTAAAATACAACTTTAACTCCAAGTAAAAAAAATACATGTTGAACAAAGGTAAAAATACTTTGAAAAAAATCGTTGACACTTCTAAGTTCACTCCCGTGCCTGCAATCAAAATGTACAAATAAAAATTTTAGAAAATGTTTTTTAAGCTTCCTTTTAGAATTGTTTTTAGTTATTTACGATTCCAAGTTCTGCGCCGACGAGGTACCGAGAAAAGATCAAAAAGAATTCTTTTGGCCTCTATAGAATGGAACAGTAAAAGTTTTGGAGGATCGCATTCCATTTGATTTCCCTCAAAGCATCTTAAAAATTTCAAGAATTTGCGCCACTTCTCCACATCACGCCGCCTTCTGATTTTGAACTTTATAATCCTAGATTTTACTTTCACTTTTAAAGAAATTTGAGGCTCCTGAGAAGGAAACAATTTTTCAAAATGTCCCGTGCTTTTGCAACATTCTAAAACTGAGGGCTCAAGGGAATCAAGGGAGAAGGGCCAATGGAAAAGTTTTGTTTACTATACTTTCTCCAAAGAAAGCCTACTTTTTCAAAGCCACAGAAACGCTTTCATTTTTTTTAATTCACAAAAGTGCAGTAGTAGCTCAATGTTAATGTTGGAAAAATTTCAAGGAACGGATCTCTCTACAGAGCGCTTTTTGTTTCTCGAAAAGAGAAAGCTAGAAAGAAGAAGAGAACTCATTTTCATTGAAGTACGATTTGCCCCCGCTCCCATTCTCCTTGACTCAATTTAAAGTGTGTCACATAGGGCAAGTACCGGGTAGCAGGTCAATACCGAGAAAACACAAACCGAGAAACCAAAACCGAGAACGACCAATACCGGGAAAACCTAAACCAGTTTTGGTTTTCTCGGTATTGACATGGAACTCATACGCTCTTGTTTCCTTAGTAAAACATAGTTAAGATTTTAAGACTTTCAGTTTTGTGCATTTTTTTCCTTTTCTTTTTATTACAGCCTCTAACTTGCTTTAAAAAAATCTCGAAACTTATTTTAGCCACTTAACGCTTTTGTATTTGTCGGAACTTTCTCTCTCCTGAGCACGTAGTAAAAATACTGAGAAGAGAAATAGCAGAAACAAAAAGTGAAAGCACTATTCAAATGAATTTGTTTGGTTTTGCAAAAAGCGGAATTTTTGCACAATTTGCAAAAAATAATTTCAAAATTTTGGCTCCTGTTCTAAATTTTTTGAAAATTTTCTTATTAGCCGTTGTTCCGCGTAAAAGCTAATGAGCTTCCTCGAAAATTAAAAATCTCAAAAGAATTTGTAAGAAATTTAAAAGACATTTTAAAACACTGTTTTTCGTTTTTTATCTTCGCCAAAGCATCTCTGATCAAAAAACTGAAATATTTCAAAGAAATCAAAGATGAGCTGGGAGACTTTTACTTTGGAATTCTTAAAACAATTTTGAAAACCGAAAATCCTCAGTTCCTTTTCAAAATCCTAAACGAGTGAAGTGAAAAATTGGAAAAATAGGCTAATAAAAAACTGAGTAAAAATAGCATCACAAATCTTAGAAATTTTGTAAATCAAAGGCCCATTTTTCAATAATTTAAAGTCGAAATTTTATATTCATTATTTTAGATTATCATCATGCATTAACTTCAGATTTCTTGAAATATTATAGGTTGTAAGTATGTTTTTAGTAATAAAAAAAAACGATTTCGTTTCAAATTTAAATTCAAATAATTAAAAAATGTTAAGCATGAAACCCACATGATGCAAAACCGGAGTTAAAGTCGGCAAAAACCAACCGCTTTAGTTTTCCCTACCTTTTGTGTGGATTTGTTTATTGAACAAAAACAACTCTTATAATCGAATAACACTCTTTTGATAAGAAACAACTCTTTTCATCGTATACAACTCTTAATTACAACTCATCGTAATGGAGCCCTTATTAGTAGCGGAAGCGAAGCGAAAGCTACTTATGTTTTCGTCAAGTCTGTCCGTCTGAGTACGGCGATTTTCTCAGGAACTACATATCTCAAATCTGTTTTCGGATATGAGTTTCTTGAGATCCGGCCCAGTTCAAGTTTGTTTTTGTGCGACCGGAAGTGACCCCCTTGGGGGTCAAAGGTCAAGGTCAAATATATCATTTTATGACAACATGAAAAATGACCCCTAGGTTGTTACAAACAAGGTATAACAAAAGTTGTTCCTCTTCTAAAGAGGAACAACACTTGCATAGGACACTTGTGGCCCTGTGGCCCCCCAATGACCCCCAAAATCACCCCTTGACCTCAAAATGACCTTTCAAGGTCAAACTCTACTTTTGCATGAAACGAAAAGCTTATAATGGTTTATGTGACACCAGAGCCTCCCTTCGCCCGGAAATAACCCCTTGACCACAAAATGACCTTTCAAATTCAGACTCCACTTTTGCATGAACTAAAAAGTTAAGATAGTCTTGATGTCTTGTTCACTCGGAAATAGCCCTTTGACCTCAAAAACCAGGACTTCTATTTTCTAGTCTAATGATTTTAATATTTTTCTAATATTTAAGTTTCCTACTTCCGCTACTAGTTGACCGTTTTACCACGGTTTATTTTCAAATCAAATCGATTCCAGTCTTATATCGCTGCTAGTGAAGCGCAGCAATTTCCCACTGTAAGGAAAATGAGTCCCACGTGACGCTTTCCTGGTTTCAATTTTCCTTCCGTCTTGTTTTAACTAAGTCAAACTTTTTGAATAACGCCTATTTGAATAATCTATAAAATTGGTACATTGCAAATGTTAAATACAGAATACTAAAAATTTATCACTTTATTTCCAATTGGTTGAAGCCAGTTGTAGAAAACTTCAAAAAATCTGCACAATAGAAACACACTTCCAGTTTAAATCCAATCCGTGTTCTTTATTTTAACATTTTGTGCTAAATAAATGTAGATAAATATTTCGCTTTAAATTTCAGATAAAATAAAATTCAAAAACTTACTCTTAATTTCCATTGGAAAAGCCAAACAAACCCGTCCAAACCCTTTGATAAATTCACAAATTAAAAAAAAGTTGAGGCTCGCGAATTGTAGGAATGTACCCTCCAAGGGTGCTCTTCTCCAACGACTGACTTGCTTGGCTAGTCTTTCGCATACAAAAAAATGTTGGAAAAAATTAGAATAAAATCAAAGGGGTCTTTTGAGGTTTCAGCTATAGCGTATTCATCCATATTCACTGGCATAGCTAAAAACCTCATCAAATAATTCTTAGAAAAATCTCAAAAATACTCTGGTCACACACGCAAGATGCAAACCTTCCGCTTTTAATATATAAATAATATAATACTTTTATTTTCTTTATGTTCCATGTTTCAGAAAACAGAGTTATTAATTTAGAAGTTGATTTATGGCTATTGAGGTTAGGGTAAAGCAAGCGGTTTGCTGGTAGATTTTGTAGCGTAAAGGAGCAAAAGTTAAAGTTGAAATACAAATGGAAGCTTAACTTTGTCCAGAATCTGCCTTCAGGAGTTGGTTGCTGGAGAAAGCTGGAGAAAGGAGGCAATCACTGCGAGATGCTTTACTCTAAGCTCATAAATCTAATGGCACAAACACGACGCACAAAATACATTTTCATTTGTGAAGGAAGAAAGCTCCCTTTAAATCGTAATTCATTGGGAAAAATCAATTAAAAGTAGCACTAAATTAGTAGTTGCAGATCTCTACAAAAGTGTCTCCAAATGTGAAACAAGGCGACATTACATTATAAGACATTTAAGACTTTTCTTTACTATCAACCGAAAATTTTAAGACACGAATTTAAGCAGGTAAACAGTATCTCACCCGCATTCATAAAAATGTTTCAGCAGCTCACGCATGTGTTGCTCCACGCATTTGTAAAATTGCATTGGCCGTTATATGTACAATTTAAGGTAAAATAAACAATACAAAAATTCTTGTATTGAAAATGCAAACTTTAAACTGTGAGCCGTTCAACAAAAAATTTATTCTATGATTTTATTTGAGTGTTTCCTGTCAACAACTTCATGAAACATTATGGGAATAAAAATTTGAAAATAGGTTTACAAAAATCCTTGTGTTTTTTGCGTAAAATTTTGAGCGTTGTTCAACACCTTTTCATACAAGTCCCTAACGGAGCCCGCGTGGCATTACTTTGAAGTTGAAGTTCTCCAGCAAATTCTCCAGCAGATTTGCTATTCCAGTGGGCAATGGCCTGGAGAATTACCTGGAAATAGGCAAAGGTTAATAACCTCCATAAAAGGCTTCAAAGCCAAGAGAGTTGCAAATTTAGAAGTTGATTTATGGCTGTTGAGGTTTAGGCTAAAGCATGCCGTTTGCGGATAGATTTTGAAGCTCAGAGGAGCATAAGTTAAATACAAATAAAAAGCTTCACTTTCTCCAGAACTTCTGTCTCCAGGAGTCGGTTGCTGGAGAAAGCTGCAGAAAGAAATTTTAGAACGGTTCTGAGAATATTGAAAAGACAAAACGTGAGACCTCCGGCCCACTTTGGAAACGAATCTTGAGTTTTAAACAGTAGATTTTAGAAATAAATTAAGAGAATTTTTGTTGACACTTTGAAGGCATGAAAAAATTGGAGAGCTCTACTTTCACTGGAGAAAACTTACAACAAACTTTCTCCACTTAAAGCTTTTCCTTATTAAACAACAGAATTTTAAGACATTTACCAGGTAAGACTTTTTTACTTTCAATTGTACAACAAGAAAGTTAAGCAAGTAAACAGTCTCTTATACATACAATCCCTCATACAAATGTTTCTGTAGCTTACACACGTGGTGTTACACGCATTTAATTAAATAGTAAAATTAAAGGTTTATTGTAGAATTTAAGGTGCAATAAAGAATACAAAAGAATTCTGATATTGTAAATGTAACTTTTAAAATCACGCTATAAATTAATTAAATTATTTCACTATTTTACTATTTAACTATTTATGTTAGAATAATTTTAATATTTTTAATATTTTAATATACGTATAATATTTAATATTTGTTGACGAACCCTTAGTGGAAATGTCAAAGAACAAAAAAAAATTAATATTTAATATAATTATGGTAAAAAATGAAAATAAAATATGACGCTAGAACTTAATAATTTTAATGAGTTTCTTTTGCTAACATTTTATGACGACACTGAGCTAACGAGGTTTGAAAAAATCCATGGTGTTTTGGCGGGAAAATCTGAGTGGCGTTCTTATATACTTGACTACTCCCTCCAGTTCTCCAGAAAATTCTAGCAATTGCAATTCCAGTGGGCCTGGAGAATTACCTGGAAATTGGCCAAAGGTTAACAACCTCCCAAAAAGGCGTCAATGCCACCACACCATAAACCTAGCCAATTTGCCCAGATATCCATTTGTTTACGATCTATTTATTATCACTTATCTAGATTTTCAGCGTTATTCGCTGCCACTTCCAAGCGTAATTTCGATTTAAACATAAGAAACAGGCGAAGCAGACTTTTTTTAGTGCAATTGGGGTAATTCTGGTGTTTTCTTTTTGAAGAAGTAAAAAAAAAGTTAGTAAAAAACAAAGTAGGATTCTTGAGAATGATTTAGGCTTCTGGTAAAAGTTAGGTCTAGGTTATGCAAAGTATTAGGTTTCTGGAGAAGGTTTAGGTTTTTTTTTGTCTTTTTTGAAAAATGAAAATGAGCCCTTGTCATTTAGGTTGAGTAGACGTTAAAGATGACGGATTTCTGGGCTCAGAAATTTAAAGCTCCCGAGTTGACAATAGTATTTTCTTTTTCCATTATGTCTTGAGAATCCTGCGCCGCCGAGAGCATGGAGACATTTTTGTTGTCGGAGCGAGTGAAAGCAGAGTCATGCTCCGCCGTTGCTAGTCTCCCAAAAATGAAAAGCCTTTTATGGTCGTGCTTTTCCATGGCACATTGTCGGTTCCCAACAGACGCGGAGCACATGACATAACAACATAGGGCCGGTGTAGTTTTTGTTGTTGTTAATTGTTTACTTCCAACATTTAATTATTGCAATGCAATTAGCATTTTGCTAAATAATTAAATATCCAGTTCTTCCAAATGTTCTAGAAAAATGTACATGTGAATACTTCAGTATTTTCTAAAGCGGTGCTTCCTCAATTTGTTCGGAAAAAGTTTTTTTTTAGATATTGTGGATCTTCAACTCCGATAAAAATTTCACTTAAAATTGTTTAAAAATAACAATAAATCAGATGACATGAATCGTATAACATGAGCATTGTTATTACAAAAATGACTTTAGTAATAATTTAATTTAGCACAATTAACTTATAATTATAAATATTCATGTTGAATTCTTTCCTTTTCAAAACAGAGTAGAAGTAGTATTCATGAAAAGCTAGCTTTTACTATTTGGTTTAGATAATTATTCGACTAAAACAGAGAAACAAAGAGAGACAAAAAAAAACGTTTTTCTTTTTTTTTTTCAAAAATAAATTTTCTCAGTAATCTTCCGTTAAAACCATTATTGCCGCCAAACGACAATGATTATTTAAATCATCGGAAAAGATTAATGACATTGATGTGAGTTGATGAAATTGTCAACAGCACTTTTGCGTTACCCAAATTTTCATAGTGTTATCAAAAGCTCTCTACTTCCGAAACTTAAAAAAACACTTGAAAAAACAATTAAAAGTTTAATTAAACCAAATTTGTTAATTTTGCGTTACAGGTGCTGCTATTTTGACAAAAAAAAACATCATTCATCATTGGACTCTAGATGTTGGTGAGTTAACTCTTAATTGTTTTTTCTATGTCAAAGACGCTAAATTTATTTCGAAATTCAAGTTTTTAATGGCGAAAGTTCAAAACTTTTGCGCGCATTCTTATTTTTTTTTCTGAATTTTTTGAAACTGAGATGAACATGATGAACATGAAGATACATCTTTTAACTAAAGCTAGTTTGATTTTTCGATTAATGTGACCATGTCGAAATTTTGAACGGACGGATACAGCGAACCGCATTAAATATTTCATGGTGTGCAATTTCAATAATTCATTTCAAAATTTACAAAAAAAAACAACAACAGCTTTCTGCCATCAAATGAGATACATCAGAAGCGTTGGAGCATGCATTGTCAGAGGGCGGGGCAGCTAATGGCGATGAAGCGAGTCAGTGTTGTTCAAAATGGCGGGATTTAGGGGCGGATGTGGTTCTCTTTCAAATTAAAACGTGAATAAGAATGAGGCTTGAATATTATTCAGATTGAGAGCATAAACCTAGATTAGAACACTTTCTCCTTCGATTTGTTTCTTTTTCAGTATTACTCGACCGCTTTTTGTTTTCTCCGTAGATTTATAAATAGCATTATCCGAGATTGGGTCTATGAACTTCAAAGCTTCAAAGTTTTCGTTTTTTCAAAATCTTAAAAACCATTTACATTCGCCCTTCACACAGTGAAAGTTGTTCGCCAGAAGTGCGTTTTGGTTCACAAAATTCCATACTCTTTGTGTAACACAGAGTGCTTTCTTTTTTCACGTTCACAATTTTTTCCACCGAACGACATCGAACTCTATTGGCATTTGCAATTATGCAGCGTTAACCACTGCAAATTTTATTGATATAAGTGAAACCCAAGTTCAACATTATAGTGTTCGTTAGAACAAAGTTCATTAAAAATCTTAACACTAGCAGATGATCACACGGTAGCAATTTTCATGCAACTACGGACCCATAAATGGGCTTCTAAAAGACTAGATTATTTTAAAAAATTCTACTCAAAGACACTTCACCTGGAGTTTCCCGGGAAAGCATTTTTTTTTGCAAGTTTTTGCTTGTGATGTAATTAAGTCTAAGCTAAGTTAATTTAAGAAAATTCTATTTCTAGCAGTCTTTATGAGAAGAAGACATTTTTTGGAATTTGATCTTTCTCTTGAAAAATTTGGGAGAGATGTGGAAGAAAATTTTGTGAGAGAAATAAGTAGCGGATTTGATTTGTTGGGTAGTGAAGTGTTGAGAAAGTGACCTGAAGCTAGTTTTACTGGAGAAAGTGACCTGCCAAACGCTCGAAAGAGAATTAGGTTAATTCCTTTCCTAACTCAATTGAGCTCACTAGAATCGAACAATTTTCGCACAAACTTGTTTTCTAGGCTAATTCTAAATCGGATTTTAAAAATGCTCTTCTTCAAGTCTTTCAAAATCACTGTTCTAAATTTTGATCATCATTTCAAAAGCTCATTTAATGACGTATCCACAACTAAAATTCCTTGCAATCATCAAATCTTACAAAATAACTTACGTCTAAACACTAGCATATCTAACCATTTTTCAAAAATCGGCGTATCTAGTGTTGAATTAAAATTGAGCGACAATGAGTCTCTTCAAATTCACAAAAAAAAGTTGAAGGCGATTTAGTTTTACAATTCTTACAGATCAAGAGTTGTAAAGTGGTTAAGTAAATCGTGGTGAGTGGTAAGCTGAGTACCCTATGGATGGGCCGTTACGATTTCGGATTCTAAGGGCCTCGAGTGAGTGGTAGATGTTAATGGAATGGGTTCCTTATATGAATGGGTTCGCTTAATAACCCCGTAATCCCAAAAATCAACAAACGATAATTTTCCCTGGGATACGTTTTATTTTCAGAAAAATTCTAAATCTCAGAATCGAAGAAAAGTCTGAAATTTCAATTTGTGGCGTGTGGGTTGAATTGCTATAAATGTAGATAGAATCCTCTATGACTTGACATTAGGTATTGGAACATTAAATTCTCATGAGAAATTGGTAATGGATTTTGATACTTCTGTAGTAGATTGTAGTTTGGTCCACTAGCTAAGAATCTTGGGTCTCCAATGTGCTCGTCCCCCGGAGGAAGTGTCCGCTTCGTAGCTGATTATTGTGGGTTGAAG
>JAQFYP010003719.1:0-10553 GCA_034694865.1 Bilobella braunerae
TTATAAATTAAGATTTAAATTTAATACTTAATTAATTTAAGTTTTTGATGTGCACATTGGAATGTCAGTTCAATTCGGGTTTTCAATCGAAATTTTAATATGCACATCAAAAAATATAATTACTTCGAAACTTCGATCTACATTTCGAAGAGTCAAATAAAATAGGAATTTTGATGTGCATATCGAAATTTCGATGAAGTTATTGAAAAGCCAAATTAAATCGAAAATTCGATGAGAGGATCGAAATTTCGATGCAAGCCTTGAAAACTTCCTATGCGTTCTATACTAAAACTTTCTGACCCATTTTTTTGGAAAACCTTACGGGAATTAAGTCGTGATTTTTATTGTTTCACAGGGGGACCCTTACAATCTTTAAAACTCAAAATTTTGAAAAAATTCTGAAAAATCAGTTTATGAGTTTTACAACAAAATTCTACCAAAATTATTAGTTTTTGGTCGTAACCTTTTCATGTGTATGGGTGACATATTGCAACTTGTGCTACAGTTGAAATACTTCCCATGTAAGTAATGAATGAGCGGATTATGTTACGATGAGGCAAATCACTTTCTCTACATCGCTGACATCAACAACCACGCCATTAGGATCGCGGACATAAAATCGCCGGACTTGTCGTTGGGCGCTGGATCAGCGTCCAACCTCTTATTCTAACTCCATCCGGGAAGAGCGCAGCGCAACATGGACGTGCCGCAAAATTGGCGGTAACGCTGAGAATGACGCGCAAGTTTCTAACCGCTTTCCCTACAAGCTCGAAGCGTACTCTGGGGAATTGCTGGAATTCGTTGTCACACTGAAAGATTCTGTTCGAAAAAAAAAATTCGAACCAGATTTTGAAGAAGAAATTTTGAGAAAAAAAATTGAATACTGAATTTTTCGATCGCTGACGCTGGAAATCACGCTCTTTGCCTGCCTGAATCAGATCCTATTGTTTTTAAAAACCAGAAACTCAGAAGCGGTTGACAACTTTTAAGCGCAACTTTTCGAACTCCATTTGACGCTGAAAGCGCTGCGCCTTCCATTACCGTTGCACTGCACGTGAGCAAATGTTCCACAGAACCGCGAAGGCGGGGAATGGAAAAACGTTTTTAGAAAACGAAAATTCAGCGATTATGAGCTCCTGGAAAAGCTTTGAAAAAGGCATTGAATAATTAGTATGAAAAGCCTCCAGCGATTTGCAATCAGCGTCAACTTTTTCTTCTGCTCTCAAACTAGAAGCGTCCACTTCACTTCAAAGGCCATATTGTTCCTAGCCAATCGCTGCCGAGCGCTGATTCAGTTCGAATTCAGTTATGCTGTCGACATTAAACATTTTTAAGAATGAGAGAATTGCGTTCTCCACCTTTGAAGAAAAAAAAATTGTGTTATAAACACTTCTCATCATTTAACTTTTAACTTTTAAAAAATTAAATTATTGAGAACAATTCGTAAAAAAAAATCCAAAAATTTTATACAGGCCGTTGGTCCCCGAATGTGATAAAGTTGGAAATTTTGAGTGTCTTTGGCTGAAGGTTAGTTAGTAATTAATTAATTACTAATTATATGTTATTTGTTATCAAAATTATCACCTTTGTGCCACTTATCATCAAAATCATGTTACCAAAGTCTTATCGTCTTATGGTTATATTTCTGAGCGAAATATTTTTTTGTGTGACTCACAGCGTTGTTAATCAGCGTTTAATCACTAATTAATTAATTGCTAATTAAGTCTAATTCGAATTTTCATGACGTCGCAAATCGATCAATTATGTGCGCTGGCAAAATCGCAATTCAAATTGTTAAACTTTTCGAAATTTTACATAATCACATTAGGAAATAATTAAGAATTTTCAAAATTTCAGCTCCGTCTGGAATTCCGTTGGGGTTTTCCATGTAAAAATTAGTTCTTTGTTTAGGTACATTATGGCTTTTTCCTTTTCTGTTTCATTATTAAAATTTTATTTTTTTATTTGATTTTTTCCTTTTTTGAATGTAAGCGCCTCAATCGCTGAATTTTTGAATCCACAAAGAATCGCCTATAAAATTGCATCTGTACGTCGCTGACTCTGGAAACGTCGGTGTTTGCCCTGAATCAACAGCGATTGTGAGCCCCGTTGTTTGGAACGATGCGCCACCTGACGATTGTGTCAGTACTCTATTTTAAGCCAAAGCAATAGGCAGCGGCAAACATAAATATTATTTCTATTTCTAATTTATTTTACTTCGGGTACATAATCTGTTTTAGCAATCTTTAGCCTTAAATGAATAAGTTCCATTGTTCAGGCCATAGAGTTCAGATCTGAACTATGATAAGGACCCAACCAGTAGTCAGACATTTTGAAAACATATTTCTTTAGTGTAATTCTGAGAGTCAAAAGGAGAAGTCCAGGTTACATTCAATTAGCAATTTCAATTATAAATCTTCCTAAAACGTTAATTAAATCATCAATCAATTGGATCCAATTGCGAGTCATCACACCAATTAATTGAAGCATCTGATCACTGGGTTTCCATACTACTCATCGTCACACATCGATTAATCACCTACGTTCACTTCACCCGTCGCTGCAGATAAAATGCCACTGAAAGGTGACAAAGGCTTCGAAGGCGATTTTTTCAGCGATTCAGCAATTCGCTTCTTCTACTCGCGTCCGCTCACCTTCCAGTGCCATATTCTTCCGAGCCAAACGCTGATTCTATCCCGAATTCCAGACTGCAGGTTGCAGAATTCGCACCTCATCATTTGAAAACTTTTTTTTTAATTCTATTTCACAAATTCTTCAAAAAAAAATATTTCTAATTATTTTTTTAATTATTTAAATTTAAAAAAAAATATAAATAATTACCAAGGTTTTCAAAAAAAAAACTTACAATACCTACTTAAATTTGCATAAATTAAACTAAAATCCAGGAGAGGAACATCATCTCGCAATATTGGTCGAATTAGTTACTATAAAATTCCCGGTATTTCGCGGCGCGCAATTGGATCAGAAGTGAAAGTGAAGAGTGCACTTCTTATTTAAGCAAAAAAAAATGGCACCCAGATGCCAACCGCAGAGAATCCAGTGCCACAAAGAACTTTCAAGAAATCACGCAGGCCCACACCGTTCTCTCCGACGAGCAGTTGCGTCAAGAATATGACGCAAAACTGGCACTGCTAGATAACGAGCGCAACCAGACGGCGTTCCATGCTCCGCCCACAATGTCCCACCCCTTTGACTCCGCCCCTCCAAAACGTCGCAAAAGAAATTTCAAAACACTCCGTAACGCTGAAATGAGAAACAAACGTTTCTTTTTTTCATTTCATTAAAAATCTTATCTGTTCTAATTTCAAGCATAAAAAATTTGTTTAATTTTTAAGCATAATTTGCTTAATTTAACGTTAGATTATTTTAAGCAAACGTTTTGGAAGTTTACTTCATGATTTAAAAAAGAACAGTTTTTTTTTATTGTTTTTAAGTTACTTTTTTCGTAATTTTGATTTTTGAATCAACTAATGCTGGGCCTTTGGTATGTTTCATCAAGGTGGATCAAGAATAATATGCCCTGGCTATCATTCTAAGTAGTTTTCAAAAACTTTGGAAAAAATGAAATGTTTCACTGGAAGACAGGAGAATCGGAACAATGCCTACATTTTGGATTCAGCGTTTCGTGTTGGTAATGTTTTCAAACAAATTTTTAAAGAAACAGAATTAAAAAAAAATCAGTTTTCAAAATTTCAATTTGAACAGAACTTGTTTCCATTCGGTGATCATGATGGAACTGCTTTTGGAACGAAGATTCAGCACCCTATTAGCATCTGTAATCTGTAGCGCGGATGGTTCGATAATATTTGAAGGCGACATCATAAAGTACTTTTTTATACAATTTTTTCTTTTCGAAATTTTGTTTCAAAAAGTTAAAAAATTTATTTTATAAGTACTTTTGCTTGAATAGATAAAAATGCTGATTGTTTATTGGTGAAATTGCTGGAAATGGAAATATAAGCTTTAGAAACGCCATTCACCTCAACGAAAATCTACATACAGGTAATTTCTATTGACAATCTCAATTCAGATTGTCATTTCTATTGGGTTAATTAAAGTTTGATTAAAGTAATTAATGAAAAGTTAATTAAAGTTTACTTATAAACTAATTAATAATTATTTAACTAATTGATTAGAAAAGGGGACCCGGTGGCATTTATTACGATGAAGCGAGTCACGCGCTCTACATCGCCGATTAGCAATTACCAGGTCATCGGGATCGCCGACACGAAAGAGCGAACTGTGAAATCGCTGGAATTGGCAAAAGATGAAAAACTGTGAAGTCCGAAAACAAGAATCACTTCAAGCGTCAATGCAACTTTTGAAGTTCCCTCTGACGCTGAAAACGCTGCTTCTTTCATTGTGGTTGAAATATGCATAAGCGACTTTTCCGGAGAACTGTGAAGGCGGAAAAGGGAAAGTTGTTCTAAAAAGCAAAAATTCAGCGATCAGGAGCTACATTGCAGCTGGTAAAATTTCCTTGGAATGTGGACAGATTAAAATTTAAAGCATGTTTAGTTCAAGGTTTAGTTTTTGCAAAAGCTTCGGCTACGATTTTCTTTATTGTGAAAATTTTGATTTTAATTAGAAGCGGTTTTGCTCACGACATTTCTCAATCTCTGAATTATCAAATTTGCAGTGAATTACTTTTACATCCGTTTTTCTACGTCGTTGATCCTAGACATCACGCCGAGATTTTAAAATTTTTAGAAAAATTGAAAATGTGGCCTTGAATTAAAAAATAGAGGATTTTAAAATTTTAAAGCAGGAGAGTGGCAAGTTGAAGAAATTTCTGTATCGAATTCTGGCGAGTATTATCATGAAATTTTTAATTAGTGATTATCTTTTGATTGTGTTTAACTTTTAATTGTAATAATAATAGAATTATTTAAATTGAGGATTTTTTTTACTTTTTAGGCAAAATTGCAAGCGACATTTTGGCAATTCCAGAGATTCGGGTAATAATCAATTTTTTAATTTCAGCGCCACCTGGAATTCTGCTTGATTTTGTCATTAAGGTAATTTTTGGTTTAGCTGAATAATGTCTTCTGTCACCACAAATTTAAAAAAAAATTGGAATTTTAATTTCTTTTTAGAATCTGATTAAAAGCGGTGTCGCTGACAGCGGCGATTTGTCAATCGCTGAATTTTTGAAACCGCGCAGGAATCGCATCTCAAAATTCATCTGTTCCATACGTCGCTGATACTGGAAGTCAAGCTGTTGGACGTGTAATGTCTGCCACTGAAATTTGTGTAGCAAATTTCTTAAATTTTATGAAAAACTTCTATAGAGCTGGAACGCTGCTGATTGTTGCGGCTGGAAACCATCAAATCTGTCATATCGGGCCACTGAGCTCTCCCGCGTGAGGTAACAACGCTTTAACTATATCAAAGTTTACGCTTGAAAATTAAAAAAAATCAAGCATGAGTCAAAATCGCTGAAACTGATCGCTGGCACTCGAAACAATTTTTATTTATATTTTAATTGCGATTAAGTTTTAACTATACTATTTTTAATTGTAACTTTAAATTTATTTTCAGGGAAAATTTGAGAAAATGGCAAAATTTAGGCAATTCCAGGTTCGTGAAGTATTTTTTATCAGTTGTGTGGAATTTGTTCTTTCCTCTTACTTCTGAAAGCCCAAAACTAAGAATCGCTTCAAAACTTTTAAGAGCAACTTTTCGAATTCCATTCGACGCTGAAAACGCTGGGTCTCCCATTACCGTTGCACTGCACGTGACTTCACCTTCCACAGAACTGCGAAGGCGGGGAATGAAAAGAGGTTTTTAGTAAACAAAAATTCAGCGATTAGGAGCTCCATTTCTCCTGGAAATGCCTTGAAAAACGGTCATGGATATTTAGGAAGGAAAGGCTCCAGCGATTCAGGGATTTTCAATCAGCGTCAACTTGTGTTAAAAAGACTTTTCGTCATTTAATTTTTAACTTTTGAATATTTAAATGATTTAAAGTTAAAAATTGTTGAAAAATTGTATAAATAATTGTTAAAAAAAAAATTTTTTTCAGCAAAAGATCACTTCTGTGCCACTTGAAATTTCTCTCAAAATATCTCGGGTATACGAAAATGCTTATCCAGGTCGTCGTATAAAAATGTACAGAAATTGAGAAATTTAAGTGTTTTTGGCAGATGGATAATTAGTAATTAATTAATAAGATTTTTTTTATCAAAATTATCACTTTTTGCCACTTCAAAGTCTTATCATCAAAATCATGTTACCAAAATCTTATATCTTTACTGTTTTATTACTTTAGTGAAATATTTTTTGCGTAACTCAGCCTTGTCAATGAGTGACTAATCACTAATTAATTGCTAATTAAGCCTAATAAGAATTTTCATGACATGCAAATCAATCAATTCTGTGCCGCTCGAAAAAATCGCAATTCAAATTGTCAAACTTTTCGAAATCTCACACTCGGGAGATAATTAAGAATTTTCAAATTTCTGTTCTGGCTGGAATTCTGATGTGTTTTTTTTTTTCAAGTGGAATTAGTTCTTTGTTTAGGTAATTACTTCATTGATCTTTTGTATTACTATGAAATTTTTTGAAATTTTTGAATTATTATAGAATGTGATCGTAAAGCGTCTCAATCGCTGAACTTTCGAATCTGCAAAAAATTCGCTTTTCCAAATTTATCTGTTCTATACGTCGCTGCCACTTGGAAATCTCGCTAGGCTTGCTTCCCTGATGCAAGAGCGATTTTGAGCCCATGTATTGCTGCAGACAAATTGCCACTGGAAGGTTACCATGGCTTCGAAGGCGATTTTTCCAGCGATTTTC
This sequence comes from Bilobella braunerae, assembly GCA_034694865.1. Lineage (NCBI taxonomy): Eukaryota > Metazoa > Arthropoda > Collembola > Poduromorpha > Neanuridae > Bilobella > Bilobella braunerae. The sequence goes on from JAQFYP010003719.1 coordinate 6,820, forward strand.
AATCATCTACTCGCCTCTGTTCACCTACCAGTGCCATGTCCTTCGAACCAAACACTGATTCTGTTCCGAATTAAACGCTTTAAATAGAAACAATTATTACAGTATTCGCTCCTCATCATTTGAAAAATTTTATTACATAAATTCTTCAAAAAACATTTCTCATTATTATTTGAAACTTTCTTTTTGATTTTTTTTAAATTTAGGTTTTAAAATACTATTGACTATTTTTGTGCTAAAATAATTTGCATAAATTGAACTAACCCGAGGCAATGGAACATCGTCTAACGTAAATTCGGTCAAATGAGTTACTACAAAATTCTCAGTATTTCGTGGAGCGCAACTCGAGCAAAAGTGAAGTGCTTATTTTGCCCTTGACAAAAAATGACACCCAGATGCCCACCGCGGATAGTCAAGTTCCACAAAGAAATTTCAAGAAATTACGCAGGCGTAACACTGTCCTCTCCAACAAGCAGTTGCGTCAAGAATATGACGCAAAAACTAGAAATGCTAGAAAACGAGACGACGTTCCATGCTCCGCCCACAATGTCACACCACTTTGAATCCGCCCCTCCAAAACGTCGCAAAAGTAATTTCGTAACGATGAAACGAATTTTCTTAATTTCATGCATAAAGCTTTTGTTAATTGCAAGCATAACTTACTTCATAATTCTTCACAGTATAGAACATGTCCATAATTTCAAAATTTTGGAAAAGCTGAAATTTTACGATGAATAAAGAATTTGAGTATTTCAACATTTCAAAACAAGATGAGAGCGGCAGATTGAAGAAGTCTCTAAATTAGACCGGTGAGGGCTTTCTACTCTAAAGTATTTTAATTATGGATTAAATTTTAATTTTAGTTTAATTTTACGTTTCGGCAAAATTTCAATTAAATATGGCGTTTTGGTAATTGTAGACTCGGGAAATCGAATTTTAATTTCAACGTCGTCAAAAATTTGGTGCATTAAATCCGCCAAGCCATATGTTGTTTTCGCGAAGCGAAAACCACAGCTAGTCGGAACAATGCCTACATTTTGGAATCAGCGTTTCCTCTCCTCGGCTCAGTGGCATCAAATTGCAAAAGTGGTGGGTGCAGAACGTGGGAGCAGTGATCCCATGATGGTAATGTTTTCAAACCTATTTAAAAAAAAACAGATTTAAAAAAAAACGGAATTTTTTTTAAATTCAGTTTTCTAAATTTCTATTTGAACAGAACTGGTTTCCGTTCGGTGATCAAGATTACTTTTGAAACGAAGCTTCAGCAACCTGTTGGCATCTGTAGTGCGGATGGTTCGATAACATTTGAAAGCGACACCATAAAGTACTTTTTTGAACAATTTCTGTTCGAATTTTTTTTTTTAAGTTAAAAAAAATTATTCGGAAGTACTTTTGTTTGAAATTGATCGAAATGTAGATTGCTGATTGTTGAAATTGCTGAAAATGGAAATATGAGCTTTAGAAACGCCAATCACAGGAACGAAAATCTACATACAGGTAATTTCTATTGACAAATTCAGTTCAGATTCAGCACAAATTGTATTGGGTAGATTAAAGTAATTAATCAAAGTTTAATTAAAGTTTACTAATTGCTAATTAACTAATTACTAATTATTTAACTAATTGAATAGATAAAGAATTTATTTATTACGTTTATTACGATGAAGCCAAGCGCTCTACATCACTGATTAGCAATTCCCAAACAAGCCACGTCAACGGAGTCGCCGCCTCGAAGGAGCTGAAATCGCTGGAATTGGCAAAAGATGACAAATTGAGAAGCCCGAAAGCAAGAATCGCTTCAATCGTCGATGCAACTTTTCAAGCTACCTTTGATGCTGAAAACGCTGCTTCTTTCATTATAATTTGAAGACTTGGGTTCTCCTCTTTAACAAAAAAAATTAAGCACTCATTTAAATAATTTTCAAAATTTTAAATATGAACAATGAACCATAAATGGAAAAATTGTCTTTTCAAATTGATAAGATTTTATTTTTGTTATTTTTTAAGATGGCTTTTATGTCACTTTAAATTTTTGTCTTCAAAAGTTGTACAAAAGTATTTCCATTAGATCAAATAGGGCACTTTAAGTAAATTGCAATAGTTGAAATAGTTTTGCACATTTTGAAATTTGAAAAAAAAACTGAAATGTGGTTGCGGTGAATGAAAAATGATGAATTAACAATTTCGAAACGAGATGACATGAAATAATAATACTATGAAATAACATTAAATAATATGTTTTAAATTTGAACTGTAAGTCAAGGTTAATTGTAATTAAATTTTATTTTGTGTTTTTAATTTCAGATACATTTTGATTGATGAAAAAATCGCAATGAAATGAAAATGCCCCAAGTTTTGACAATTGCCGATTCGTGTAACAATCAAATTTAATTTCAAAGCAGTCTGAAATTCTGCTTCGAAGTGGATTTTTAAAATTTTTAAAAAGAAAAAAAAATCGAAAAAATGCAAAGATTTAAAAATGTTTAAACAAGACAGTTGTAGGTTGAAGAAATATCTGTATTATCCTGGTGAGGATTAAGGTGAAATATTTCAGTTAGTGATTAAACTTTAATAGTATTTAAATTTTAATTGTGATTAACTAATTAAGTGTACTAATTTAATTGTGCAATTTAAGAGGAAATTATTCTCTTTAAGCAAAATTGCAATTCAAAATGGCTAACTTTTGACAATTGCAAATTCGGAAAAAAAATTTAATTTCAGCGCCATATAAAATTCCTCCGGTTTTTTTAATGTCAAATTAATTCTTTGTTAGTTACTTGTTGGTACTTCACGTGAAAAATTTCTGAAAAAAAATAGAATGTGACTGTAATGGAGTGTCAGCAGAGATCGCTGTTTCAGTCGATGAATTTTCGATCGCTGATAATAGAAATCACGTTGTTTGCATAATTGAATCAACAAATTATTTTAGGGAACGAAAACTCAGCGACGCTGCAAGGATAGCGTCACTGGAAGGTGGCCACGACTTCATGGAAGGATTTCCGCGATTCAGCGATTTGTCATCAGCGTTAATTTGTTCTACCTAAAGCCTTTGTCCCACTTCAAATGGGCATATTTTTCCGAGCCAATTTGAAATGAGCCAATGAAATTACGCAACCGTACACCGTCCTCTCCAACGAGCAGTTGCGTCAAGAATATGACGCAAAACTGGCAATGCTAGAAAACGATCGCCCACTGACGACGTTCCATGCTCCGCCCACTATGGCACACCCTCTTGACTCCGCCCCTCCGAAACGTCGCAAAAGTAATATCGTAACGTTGAAACAAATTTGCTTAATTTCATGCATAAAGCATGATAATGTATAGCATAATTTAATGTATAGGTTATTTCCTAAATTTAAAATTTTTAGAAAAGCTGAAAATTTCACGATGAACAAGGAATTTGAGTATTTCAACATTTCGAAACGAGATGAGAGCGGCAGGTTGAAGAAATCTCTAAATTAGAACGGTGAGGGCTTCCTACTCGGAAGTATTTCAATTGTGGATTAAATTTTAATTGTAATTAAGTTTTAATTTGAGATAAATTTTTGTTGTAATTAAGTTTTAATTTGAGATAAATTTTAATTGTAATTAAGTTTTAATTTGAGATAAATTTCAATTGTAATTAAGTTTTAATTTGAGATAAATTTTAATTGTAGTTTGATTTTACGTTTCGGCAAAATTGCAATTAAATATGGCGTTTTGGCAATTGCAGACTCGGGAAATCGAATTTTAATTTC
>JAQFYP010003720.1:0-10552 GCA_034694865.1 Bilobella braunerae
ATGGAGTTACTGCAATGGGCCCGATTGAGGCCTGAGCGGTGTGGGTAGAAATACCCCCTCCATTAACATACATACAAGTATTATGTGCTTTAACTAAAGGAATAATCCCAGTTTTTAAAACTTCTGCTCAAAATGCTTACCTTGTTTTTAACGCTAATAATTGTGGAAACTGCAACTTGCTCACCAAATTAACAGCAACAATACATGTGAGTACTTAAATTTCATTAATAGAAATATTACTCATTATAAAAATACTATTTACGTTAAAATTTTCATAAAATTAAATACTTTTCATGATTCGAATTAATACTATTTAATTTTCCCAAGGCCCGATCCCAAGCTGCACTACAGCCCTTTCTACAAAGGCTCTGTTTGTACTCCATCCTCTGTAATTATGCATCCTACTACAGATCTAGAGGTATTGAAAATTGTTCAGAAGGCAATTAGAAAAGGAAACAAAGTCAAGGCGTTTGGAGCACGCCACTCCATTACGGATATTCTCTGTACGCCTGGAGTTCCAATGGACATGACAGGAATTTCTGGAATTGAGTTGAATACCGCCGATCAAAGCGTCGAGGTCGCCGCTGGCGTAAATTTGTTCGAACTGTCAGAATTCTTGAAATCAAAAGGTCGCGCCCTTAAAATTATGCCGGGATTTGGGAATATCACGGTAGGGGGCGCCATCGGAACTGGGGCTCATGGCTCTTCCCTTAAACATCATTCCACAATTTCCGAGCAAGTGATTGCCCTCAAAATAATTGACGGTCGAGGGCAAATAAGACGAATCAGAAAAGAAAAGGATCTACGCGGATTCCGACTACACTTGGGCCTTCTTGGCATTATTTTAAGAGTAACCCTTCGTACAGAACCCTTATACAAGGTTAAGTGCAAAAACTCGTTAGTAAATGATTCTATATTTGTGAATGGGTCCTTTTTGGAAGCGGTGAAGAGCAGCGATCAGGATTTCTTCAAGTGGTTTCCGTCAACTGGGAAATCCATCATGGCGAATTGTACATTGGTGGATGCGTCCACACCCGGAGAGGCATGGGCCAATGACCATCAGCCACCAACTTACTTTGAAACGAACAAGGCTTCTTTAACACTAGCAGAACAACTTCAGAGTATGGATCCCTACTACCCTGCAGAGATTGTCAAGAGTTTTGCTCAATTTTAAAATAGTACAATGCACATGATGCTAACGGACGTTCCAGGATATGCTCCAGTTTACACCTACGATGGGCTTCGCGTTTCGAATCCGGCTGTAGGCTACAACCATCGAATGTATGCTCCAATTTGCCACTCCTCGGGCGACCTGCAATGCCCTTGGCTTCACGGCCAGGGCAGATGAGGCAGGGAGATGTCTGCCACTTTGAGTTTCACCATTTAAATAGGGCTAATGCCTACGAAAATGCTACAGCCGGCTTGGCAGCCTACCAAACTATTTTGCAGACTATTGTAAGTAAAATTTAAAAATCCGTAATAGTCTATGGAAATATTACTATTTACGCTAAAACTACTTGGTTTAATTACGTTATGCGTTTTCGTATTAGCAAAAACGTATAATTCAGGTGTCCAAATTTTTTGCGTGAAATTTTAAAATTCTAATGGTAGGAATAATTCTACACAGAAATTGTCTAATTTCTTCCGTGCGTCTGTCTGTCCGTCTGTGTTTAGCAATTGCACTTCAAAACTAAAAGCAGTTACAACTGATTTAGTATTAACCTATTTAAAACCAAAATCCCTCCTTGGGAACAACAGCCAAAACAAGGAAACTGTTTTTAATAGTAAGCTATACTCACTAAATAAAGTATTCATGAACAAAGAAAACTATCGGTTATTTAGTGACGGCTTTTAGGCTTAAATTTTGAACACGTATTTAATACATAAAGTATGTCAAAAAGTTGCCTTGTCAGCCTTATCTGACTATATTGTTCAATAATGTAAACTTTTGTTTAGCTGGCTCAAACTAAAAGTTTGAACTAAACTTTTCTTCTAGAGCTAACGTCATATCCATTTAAACATAAATTCATACCACACTATTAACAACATTACTAAATGATTGTTTACAATTCTTCTTTCATTGTTGTAAATCTGTTGTTTTCTTCTAGTTATACAAATACAATGGAAAATCGCATTGGGGAAAGTCTGGAGCTGTGTATCATTCAGATGAAATTTTGGAGTCGCGTTTAAATCCAAAAGCGAAGAAGGCGTTTGTTGACTTAATGAATGAGTACGATCCGAACGGTATCTTTGTCAATGACTTTGGACAGCGACTCTTAGGAACTGGAAATAAAGCTAACGTTGATAATCAGGTGACGCACTGTGCCTTACTGGACAATTGCTTCTGCAGTTCAGATCAGCATTGCGCCGACTACCAAGTCTGTCGTCCGATTCCCGAATACGGTTACCCTGCCTGCGTTAACAAAGTCTTTTTTAACGGTGCTTGATTAGTTTGACTTACAATAAACTGTTATGCATAACCAAAGTTTTGATACTTCGACGTTAAGTTATTGTACGATATTTCACAACAGAGCAACAATTAATTTACAACAATTTACTATTCGGCAGCCAATACTATTCATTCACTCTTTTCTTTCTCATACTATTCTTTACATTGCTATTATTTGTTTAAGTTTAGTTTTTTCTGACACATTTTCGTGCAAAACCATTCCTGTCTATTTTTGTGGAAATATGCAAAGTGTTTTTAGAAATTATTATTTGAAAAAAAGACGCTTCGTTAATCGCACGCTTCGAAACCCTGGCTGTGGGAAGAGGTGCATTGAGTATTTCCTAATGAAAGAAGTGATAGAATTTGTGAAATAGAGAAAGGTGAATGAGGGTGATTCCGTTGAGGGAAATATACGCATCGTATTAGCTACTGTGAACTCACTCTGAACGTTATTGGCTGGAAGGCGAGCACAGCACAAAAATAAATTCAGTAGTTTTTCTAAATTGTAATTATAACTATAACTATAACTATATGTATTGTAACTATATTATTACAGTTGTATATGTGAGTCAACATGAAATTCAATTTGAAAAACTGTCCGTTTATGTATTTAAACTTTAGTTCCGCACTTCGGCTTGATTTCCAGATGTCAAGAATTTTCAGAATTTTGTCAGCGAATGCCGAATTCTCACACATGTTGATAAAGACTTCTACGTGTTCTAAATTTTTCTAAAAATTGAAGCAGGACCGCTTTTGCCGGTAAGATTTGATCTGTAGACCACTGTGGTTGGGCTGCATTGTGTTTTAGCCGACTTTGGGGCAAATTCACGCCGTGGTGAGTCAACATCACGCCAGAACCACAAACAACAGACCCCTTTACGGTTTTTCCAAAGGAATAATCCTCCCCGTCCTATACAACCCTCCTAAAATAAATCAAATCATCAATCATTTATAAATAAAATCTAGCCAAAAACAACCTAACTTTTCATAAAACAAATACTTTTTAAAGTTTTAGTTTTTTTAAACAGAAACGAAATTCTAACTTGCTTACAAATCTTTGGTTACTACAAAAATACGACCATTTTATATACATAAGAATAAAAAATGTGCTGTACTCTTATATGTATTGGTCTACTTGTTAATTTAACTTGACAATTTTAGAAAATTATAAATGGTACAACCTTTGATGTTTTTTTTAAATAATACAAGTAAAAAAGAAATTCTAGAAGAAAAATCTTGCTTGGTTTCAGAATAAATAATTTTTTGCATTTTTGGTTGCTTATTTGTTTTAAAAGTAAAAGGTTCAGGTTTTGTTTAGTTTACTAAAAATCTATTTAATAGGTAAACGCTTAATCCAGTGTTGCAGAGCTTCTTCACAAGGAAATCTGGTAATCAATCAATCAATTTTATTTGATATGTGGCCAACCCATATCAACATGTTAGCATTATTGGGTTATAAGAATACAAGAGTATAAGTAAAGTTTACAATTACATTAATAGCTAAACTTAGCAAAAGTCCACTTAAGTACTATTAAAATTTAAATGGTTAAAATAATAAGCAATGAGGTCACATATTTTAAATTATTCAGTAAAGTGATGGTAGTAATGGAAAAAACAATGGCTACGAGTTGAAGTATTTGTTCACATTTCGTACACCAAGTTATTAATCTAAAGGAGCAGGGCTTGGGAGGCAGGATCCAAAGCAAATGCACTATTGCCCTTGCAGAGTCACAGGAACTGTTTGGCTTTGTTAGAGCCGCGTCCTGTACAATGACTCTCAAAGGGCGGCAAGAGCATGAGGAAACAACATTCAGAGCACAAAGGTTAGAGGAGTCATGGACTGGAGTATCGACACACGGCATTGGATATGAAGATGTGGTACTTCTTGTAAGTGTCGTGATCCAGGCAGGTTGTAGTGAGAGAGTCAATTAATTGGTCGAAAGCAGTTGTCGGAAATCTGGTAACCCACGTTCAATAATTTGAGTTGCAAGTGCAACAAAATCCGGCTTCTCAGTCCCGTAACTAAGGACAAGCATTCCTTATTCCACATTTTCTTGAAAGCTGGTACAAATAATTTATTAACTGATTACTTTTAATATAATATAAATTGTTGCCGTTCATCATATGCACTTTTAAATTAAGATAATCAAATATTTTCAACTTATGCAAATTAACATAAGTATTAAATTGTGTTAATATTTTTGTTTGGTGAGCCGAAGCATTTTGCTATATATTTTTGTTACGGACAAACAGCCCCGTATTATCTAATTAAAAAGTACATCTATAAAAAATTTTAATAAGTTAAATTTAAAATTTAATAAAAGCGCGCTGCTGCGCACTAGATCTATTGAAAACTATCAATCGCTTTCAGCAATCCATTTTTGAAAACAACGGTAAAAATGGCATGCCATTAAAAAAGTGCTGGGCCTCATATATGAGATTTACGTTAAAAATGGTATGTCATTATATGGGTGCCGGGCCGCTAATATGTGATTTACGGTAAAAATGGTATGTCAATATATAGGTGTCGGGTCTCTAATACGAGATTTACGGTAAGAATGATTTGTTATTATATAGGTTTAGGGCCTCTAGTATGAGATATACGGTAAAAACTGTATGTCATTATATAGGTGTCGGGCCTCTAATATGAGATTCTTGGTAAAAAATGATATGTCATTATGAAGGTGTCGGGTCTCTAGTAGTATGTTTTGGAATCATGATTAGTTACTTTACCCGAGTTAGGCTAGGGAAAACGCATTTTGGGTCCTTTAAGATTTTCTCGAACAGACAAGTTCGTTTTCTGGAGATTTCATTACTCTTCTTCTTTTTCTTCTTCTACGTTTTTCAACAGAGTAATAAGTAAATTTTTCTGTTAACTTCTAATAAGTTTATAACTTAGAAGTGTAATTTTATATTCATTTTATATTGCAACATACAAAGTTATTCTAAGTTATCCTTCTAAGTCATAACTTTGGATAAATTTGAAAATAAATTCCATAATTCAATATTTCATTTCAAATTTTCAAGGCAAGTATAAGCAAGTATTAGTAATTCAAAATATAGACTTACAACATTTGAAATACAATTTTGCTTTAAAAATTGAAAAAATTACTCGTAACTACAGATTCAACCAATGTTTGCTTACAAATTTGTAGCAAATATTCAGTTTTCACAACCGCTAGTTTTAATGCCGCGACTCAAATGAATGCTTAATGCTTGAATGCTTTTCGTTCTGGTTATTTCCTTGAGTCTGCCTACTTTGTGATTACCCGTAACCTGTCTACATAGATGAAAGCTATGTTTTTATTTAGAAGTTTGCAAATTCTAAAGGCTAACTCTCATTTGCATACTAGCTTCTACCGTGTCTTCCATGTCTTATTGTAATTAATGTACTTTGCCTCTGACCTTGTGTATGCCTGTATCTCCGTGATTATTTATACACAGACAGAGAATACGAAAATTAGCTGGAAAGAATTTGGGGATGCTGAGACATGTGGTTTTTCCGCTAGCGTGTCCAATATGAACAGACGGACAGACAGACATACTGATCACTTAAGCCCTAGCTCGGGCTAAAACTACAATTGCACTAAAAAATTGCAAATGCATTCCAATAGCAAAGCTAACTCCAATAGATGGGCATTAAATTAATTAGTAAAATTTCAAGACTAGAACTAATATCCTCAATTGGTCATGGTGGCCTGACCCTTATCTCTCATTTCCATATTCTACCTACCCTTTCGGGTCACAACATTCTTTTATGAATGTATTATATCATAGCCGACCCTGTATGGTAATACCACGTATTTACGGGTGTGTTAGAGCATTGTTAACCCTATCGAGTCAACATTGTATTACTATTATTATATCCTAGCCGAACTTGCCGGGTAAGAACACTAATTTACAAACGTATTGCATTGTAACTGAACTGAACTACTAACGCTAGGTATTTTTGAGCCAAAACTCAATAATTATTGCAACATCACGTCTACAAAAGCAGAAAAGTAGTAAGTGACAACTCCTGCCTATACCATAGCAACTAAAAGAAGCAAAACTTGGAAATCCGTGCACGTTCGTGCATCCGTGCAAATGCTAATCTAACCTTCTGTATTGGAAAAATCAAAAATGCAAATGCAGACAACCCATTAAGATAAAGTCAATTTAATGCATGCGTCTGCATTCAAACTTGCAGTTGTAATAAAGTAATTTAAAACTAATTTTTGAAAGTTACAAAGAAAATATAACGAAAGCTAATTCAGAAAACTTTAAGCTTCGACTGCCTTCATTCGATTAGTTTTGTTGAACTATTAACTAAATTATAAAATGTTAACTTAAATTTTTATTATTCACTTACATCGGAGAAGTATTATTTATGTGAGCAACACAGTGTATGTTTTGATTTTTGGTTGATTATGAAATTGTTAAATTGGCACAGGTTTAGGATAATAACAGAAATAAGTATACGGAAATTTCCTCTACTTATATAAATAACCTGCAATAAATCAGGAAAATTATACTTAATTAAATCAAAGCAATAATACATGTATATTATATAAATGTAGATTAAGCTCGTTTTAGCTACTTTTTATTTATTAAATTTCATATATCATTTATATATCATATATCACAAACTCAAGGAATGAAGAGAAAAGAAACAATAATTAAAACTAAACTAATTCGAAGAAATTTATAAAAAAAAAACCATAACCCTATTAATGCTTTTAAAATTTACACTTGACTGTAATAGCATGACATAGCATGTAATTTAAACAGTGTTTATATAATTATTACAAACATATTAGCCTCACAGTAGCGTCGTTTGATAACTTTAGATTATACGCAAATATCCAAGGATATGCTCCAATCCATGCCTGATGGACAACGGCAACTCTGTTCCGTATCAGTTTTGACGCATTGTCCCAAGCAGTGCTGGGCGTTTTGGTCATCACAAAGGCCTCCTATCGGAATCACGCATGCTATCTCCATGTTTAGTAAATCCGGGTTTTTAATTGTATCACATTTACAGACGCACAATCCAGCATCGCAATTCAAGCCATACTCCGTGGTACGGCTTGAATTACATTCCGCTGCAAGTTCCACAAAACAAGGTCCAGGTATCGTGGATTGCTTACATTCGCACACAGACTCTGAATTGCAATACAATCCGAGTAATGGTGCACATTCGAATATATTTTCGCATGTGTCTCCAGGAGCAGGAGGTTCTTCATCGGTCAAAACCTCGTCAGCAAGAAAACCTAGTAAAAGTAGGAGACAAAAATTAGTTTTGAAAAGCGGCATAATTTTTGGAAACAATAAAGTAGTGGGAATTTATAGACAACTCAATTTCAATGAAGTGTTCTTTGTATGTAGGAATTCGATTCAATTGCAAAATCTAAACTCGCAAGGAGCATTGCTCGTGTATTTATAATACGCTTGTAACGCAGTTGAATTTAAGACGAAGAAATTTTTTAAAGGAATAACATATTCAAGACAGCAATCGTATTCTGTCAAATGTGACAGAGCACACAGACGAGCGTGCTAAAACTTGAACCAATTTCATTACTGTCTGGTTCTAGAATTATTGGGATACTGAATATTAGTCGTTTTCAAATTCAAGCCAATCAAAATTAACAATATTCGTTTTCATCAGCACAACCACTATTGCGACAAGAAGTATATTTAGTAATGAGGAAATTTAGGTACTTCCTTTTACTACTTTCTAATAATTCTAAATATTCTTTCTACTAATTTCTCTTGGCAATTTTAAGTTTGGAGTGAGTAAATTTTTGTAACAAATGTACGCTTGAAGCCTAAAGTTAAATTGATACTTAAGAACATAAACTCATGATTGGAATTGGGAACATATAAAAATTTGTAGAGACCGTGTTAGGTAAGACGGCTCACCGTAATACAGTGAGAAGTTGTGGAAATGATTCGAAAAGGCTTACAGTAGCTTAGTGAGAATTCAGACGACTGCATGTACAGTACACTGTACTGGACTGCATGAAATGGCGGAGACTCGAGTGTTCCCGAGTCTCGCCGATGTTGCTCTACGATTGACTCGACTGCCACGACGCGACTGACGAGCCCTTTGGAGACGATGACAAGAATCCCTTGACAGATGCGACAATGACTCTCGACTCGACTCTGACACGATTTGACTGACAAAATGACTCCTTTATTGACTATTATCTGACTGTATTACACGTTAAATGATTAAAAAGACTAATTAGTTGACTAATTAGTCTACCTCAATTGAGTACAGCGTGACTACCTCCTCCCTGAGGTCTCACTACTGCACTGTCACAAATACTCTAAAACACCCTGAAACTGGGTTCCGCCTGACTGTGGGCGCGAACCCTTGAACACAAAACCCTCGTGGAGAAAACACTGTTTTCGGCACGAACATTCTCCCACCGCTGGAAGTACCCACTTCCAGAACCGTGACCGCTGCCGACGAGTCCCGACCAGAGGTGACATTGGCAAAGGAGTGGAGGAACAGTGGTGCGGGCGGCTACCCCAAAGCGCTTGACTTGACCCGAAACCCACCGTGGGACGGGAACCAAGGGATGAGGCACCGAGGCGGCTGCTCCCCTCAGCACTTGACTTGACCTTAGGTGACCTGACATGGGACACCTTTGCCACCTCCGGAAGTACTGTCCGCGGAAACGACCGGAGAATGCCGTGCAGGAACCAGTGTCCTGCAAAACACATGAATGAAAAACACAATTAGTCACTGCCTGCTGACAATGACCCAATTTTTCCCTACACTGATTGATTTGCGTAATTAGTTAACTGTTATCAACTTACCCCTGATTTGATTACACACAAAATTTTACATTTGAATTGTTACACACTAAAACTCTGACTCTGCTTAATTAATTAACTGTTGTTAACCTACCCGTTTGATTTACACTGACTAATTTAGTTAACTTGCTAACTAACACTAGCCTTTTGACTAACACATAAATTGACACTTAAATGATATACAAACACCTCAAACTACGAATTATGAATTTGGCTAAATTAACTCTAACCTTACACACACTTTCACACAAAGAGTTATTCTAAAATTGACACATTACAATTTAAAAATGAACTCTTAACCTGATTGACAATTGACTCTTAAGTACATGGACTTAACACAATGACTAAAAATACTTGGACTTTACACATTGACACATTGTCACTGTTGCGACATCTGAGTCTAAACTTAACACACTTTTAAAGTACATGGACTTTAACACTAATTAGTAGTTGTACCTTGACATAACCTAAGTTACACACTACTATTTGAAAACGACTGATTGACACAATGAATTACGGAACACTTAACACATGACAAATATTTGACAAACTATTTGACAATTTGGTTAACTTAAGTTTGACTTAATTAACCTGACGATTACACAATAAATCACTGCCACTGTTGTGACACGATTTCACACATAGCCATTGCCACTGATGTAACACATGACTTACACTGATGATTCAGCGCCACTGGTGTGACACTGATTTACACAATTGACGAATGACGGCTGCTGCCACTGCCACTGATGTGACACGACTACTGGAGGTGCGGTGGCTTGAGAATTCCTCATGATCCAGGGCAACTGCTGTGACGAGGACCGTGAGCACCATTCTCTCCACGATGCATGACTCCAGATGACTTGAGCTTTAGTGACGACAGAAGTGCCTCGGCGACCACTGATGGCTCCCCACTGAAGCCATGGGCCTGTGAGCGTCCACATCTTCGACACTGCTCCTTCTGATTTGATGACATGAGCTTCGGCGACGGCGGAAGTGCCTCGGCGACCACTGATGACTCTCCATTGAGGCCATGGGCCTGTGAGCGACCACATCCTGGACGCTGCTCCTGACTGTGGCTGGAACGGAAACGGCCTCGGCGTGATTTGACCTTCTCCTTGGCCACGGTGCGCGACCGTCCAGTTCCCTCTCCGCCACGATTGACACAACTGGAAGGGCCTCCTCTGCCTCCAATGACCTTTGCCTCGGCCATGGCCTTAATAGCCTCCCCTCTCTCCTCTGCAGCGCTTGAGGCTGCTCCCTTGGTTTTGTCCAGTGGTTCCACGTCCCAGTGACAGT
>JAQFYP010003721.1:0-10551 GCA_034694865.1 Bilobella braunerae
GGGCGGATCAGGATTCGATCCCAAGAAGCCAGTGGAGAGGAACGACGTCCTAACCAACTGGACCTCACGGCCCTTATATATATATATATATATATATATTAAGTACATATTAGGGATTTTACATACACTTAACATATAAATGTAAATATATATATCTACAATCAACACAAGGTCTTTATATTAGAAAGAATGCCTCAAGACATATCACAACATATCTATTTGTGCTATCCTCTTTTTAGCCATTATTTTTTTGTTCACCACGTTTCTGTTATAATCATTGACTGTACAATTTTGTTTATAATTATTTGATTTGTTAAACTGTTTACTTTTAAATGCTAAGGAATTTTATGTTGTGACACAAGTAAATGCTCAGTGACTAATCAGGAAGTGATTACTGACGACTAATTACTAACCTTTCAAAAACATCTTGTTAACGTTGCTTGCCTGTGCCAGAGCTTAGGTAGCTTAGCTTAGCTAAATTTACTTTTTTGTTAGCAAAATATTTAGTCGTCCAGTGTATAGAGCTCTCTCTCCGCTCGCCAGCCTGAGAACGTGGGTTCGAATCCCCGATCAACCTCAAATAAGTCTTTGTTAGTGATTTTAATTGTCTTGTCCTATAACTTGCGTATGCCCGTTTCTTGGTAACTAGACAACACAGTCAAGGGATATGGAAATGATTCGATACGGTATCCAAGTAGCCTCAAGATAAATCTGAAGACCTCATTTGCACACATGTGCGCTAAAGAGTCTCTCCTACGATAACGCTACCCACTTACTTACATGTTAACCAGCCGATAAACGGAACAATCAAATAATACTGCTTTACCTTTAGCAAATTACTACAAGGAGTATAATTACCAAACTAATTAATTGCAATAAAGACAATTTATTTGGGAGTAATATCGCAATATTAGCCAGCACCATGTCTATATGCTCTAGCTGCTTGATATTTTTTTTTTGCCTACATGGGGAACGGAGTAGAAATGTAGCTTATAAATTTTTGCGGCAAATAATACTATGCTTAGTTTTAATTCATTTTGAGCAACCTATCTTATGCAAAATAAAGAGGCAGAAGAGCATGAACTGACATTTCCTCTTCGCGGCCGCTCAACATAAAAGAGTGGGTAGGGACAGGAAGTACTCATTAACATGCATGTATGAAAATGAGGACAGTCTTCTGAATTCTCACAAGGCTACTGGAAAACCTATCCGCATCATTAAATTGGTTGATGAATATATGTTGTGTATATACGTCTACAAGGTTCCTGGAAAATCTGGAAAATGAGTGAAGGATTCGAAAGTAATTGCTGCACCCATTTTTCACACACAGGCTATCGAGCCAGCAAATGCACATTAAATGTAATGCAACTGTATATTTTTTGTTGTGGCTTAGAACACAAACTATTTAGTTTTGTTGGTTTACGAGTAAAGCGGGGAGATTGAAGTAGACATGAGTTGTAAACTGCATACGAATCTCTCTAGGAAACAAAGTTATTCTTTATTTAAAGCTTATTTTCGACATATCTTGTTCTGCCATCTCCGACATAATATAAAACAGTGGTTTAAAAAACTTCAAAGTGGCCTTATTTAAGGTACTATTGCTATGCTACTACACTCTCTCCTAATTTCCTAAGACTACAAGCTACAGAAGGTTTGTGGGAAATGTATTGATAATGTGTTGTAAGCTATTGAATCTATGAATGGAACAATGTTACATATCTCTTTAATACATTTAGGAGTAGGATCTAATTGCCAACCCTAATTGACTATCTTATACCTGCATGCTATACACTATCTTAAACACTTCCACGTTCCCCCCTTTACAAGGAAATTTTTTTACGTTGACCACTATCTAGTTTAGTTGGTAAGGTGTAAGACCTTAGGTTAGAAGGTTAGCCGACGTTCTGTTAAATATGTCACCTTTTAGTCAAAACATTTGAAAAAGTAAGATTTTGTTTCATTTGTTAATTACAAGGAAAACACGCCCGTCTTAAGACGGGACTAGCCTTTAAGTTTCTAGGCTTTACTTAATTATTGTTACTTGTTAATCACAATTAAGTAATTAAGAATAGTTTTAGCTATTTAGAGGCCATTTTTATCCTCGGCGTCTAAAGACCACCCGAATAGAAGTAAAACACTGTTTCCAAAAGGTAGTTGTTGCTAATCTCTAATTCAGTAATTAGGAATAGTTTTTAAGATATTTTGAAGTGTTTGCTGTTTGAAGTTTTGTTAATTGTTCACCACAATTAAGAACTAAATTTATTTAAAAAAGCTTTTAATTAAAGTTTAAATGTATTCCTTAAGAAGTGTTGTCAGGTGTGATTTGCAACTTACTTCTTTTAGTTGGGAACTCCTTCAACACAAAATTTAGCCACAATGTAGATATCGTAACAAAATCTTGTTACTACTTCCAACATGCTATAATTACTTATTCATCAATTAAATATTTATTTAAATAAGTAACAAACAATAATAATAAAATATTTTATACTATTAAAATTATTTATGTGGTACTTGGCCGAGTCACCTTCTCTCCTATTCCATTTCAGGTATAAATAACTGCTGAAATTCCAGTTTTTTAAGGAGAGCTAGCACAGTTGACTTTTGGAGGTTCAGAAACTAAAAAGAAATTCAATATGCAAATTATACCTATTACAATCTTCTGCTTAGTTGCTTGTGCCAAAGCAAATTATCATGCCAAGTATGAGATTCTTAGGAGAGACTTTGAGGGCTACAACATTCCAGTCTACAGCCAGGAAGTAAGTTTTTCAAAATTGTTTAAACAAACGTTTTAAACAATTTCATTTATTAAATTACATACATTACTTAAAGTTTAGTGAACATTGATAAATTTCTAATATACATCGGGTCTAAATTTCAGATGATTGTTATTTTAGATGGAAAACAATGCAGAAATCGCTGCCAGACACTCACTAATTTACCAGCCACACCTTGACAACAAAAGTGGCATTTCACTTTATGCCGACGTTGATACGCTACAAGTGAGCAAGGTGGTAACGCTTTCGAATAAGGAGGAGAGTGTAGCAGCTATTGATCATTTTCTCGCTTGCATTAAAGAAAACAACATCATGGAAACATACCAAGTTGCAGAACCATGCACCGAGAAAACAAGGGTAAATTAAGAAATTAAGTACAACATCAAGTCATAGTACCAAACACAGGAAATTTACAGTTTTCATAATTTCAGAGAGTATTGTTAAAGGAGGCAATGCGGTACACACTGTATGGCGGAATTAGCGTAGCTAAATTTTCGGCTGAGATTGGATGCTACCAGGTCGTTGCCTTTTTTAAATTCGAGAATTCAAAATATTACAATCAGCTTCGAGTGGGATTACTATCAAAGGGATTCAACACCTTTCCACAGTATAAGCAAGAGGTAAAATTTTCTTTTTACGTTAAGGGATCGTTCTATGCTGAGTTCAAGGAAGGATAAGTGTAACCCTATGTGACAATGTTACGGCAAAGGTTACATTGATACTATTTTAACTACGGCATTGGGAGACCGAGCGTTGCTCGAGTAGCCGAAACATCAATGGAAGTTTTGCTGTAACCACGTAACATGAGGTTACTCTAATTTCCCTTCCGGTCTCGGCTCTGGAATAGAGAAACAGCTGAGAATTTTTTTGGAATAAATGTACACGGATTGATCATGATGATGATAATAAAACTACGTAAAACCAAAAAGTACATGCTGACTCTCGTTAATGGTTTTGGCCAAAACCCACCAAAAGGAAACCGTGAGAATGACACATGAGTTAATATGGAATTTGGTAAGAAACCCTTTAGGGGCCCTTCTACGTGAGTTGATAAGATTTTGATAATGTACATACCGGAAATCTTCGAACAAAAGCTGGTCTCGAATAGAAGCCTGATCCTGGATAGAGGCCGGGATATAACATATCACCTCAATGTTTGTCATATATTTTTCTGCCGTACTTTTCCCTATCTGCTGTGTGTACGTAACGGTCGCACAAAACCTCGATTCCACCCAACCCTTTCTTATCACCCAGCTAAATAGATGGGTAATTAAACAAAAAAAAATTACTTTTTAGCAGCGCTTCTTTGCTTTTATAAAGTTAATTAAAAAGAATTAATTATAATAAAGACCCAAAAAGTAAAATTAAAGTCCTCTTGTCTTGGGACGGGTGTTTCTACTAGTTTTAGCTATATAATGCGTAATATGGTGTTCAAATATTCAAAATTAAATATAACAACATTTTTCCGTTCAAGTTATTCCAATTTAAGTTGTTTTATGTTCTGCTGTACGAATTAAAGTACTAAGCTTGCATTGGAATAGCTAAAATAAACACTACAGCTCAACCATAGCTGTTTTCCCCATCGCATGAAACAAACAAACCGAGTCAGATCGAGGAAATTGAGCCTTTCGAGTCTGTTTTGTTGTTAAAGGTATAAATAATACAGTAAATTTACTGTGAATCTCTAGTTAAAATTTGTTTGCCGGTTTCGAATAAAAACCGGTCTAGAAGCCGGGTACTGTGGCTCGAAAGTTTGATATGAGCCCGGGTTTATATTCGACGACTTACCGTATGCCACAAATATAAACAAAACAAGTAATTATTGTGACTTGAAACGAATTGTTAAGAAACAGTTGTGTAAGTCATACTTGCTAAAAGTATCTTTCTTAGTTGTTAAACATTGTAAGCTTTGAGCATTTTCGGCAAAATGTTTTCGTAGATATATGTATGTCACTCTCTCCTCATGTTTAGGTCGAGTTGATAGCCAAAGCTTCTTCAGAACAGGATACTTTTTCAACTTCACTTGACATGTTTGAAGGACGTGTGACGCATGAAAATGGTCATGTACTTGTATTCATCCACTATGTGATGCTCCCATACTGTTTAACGGAGGTAGTTGCGATTTACGACTGTGTCGAACGTCTGCAGCAATGCGACTGGAACGAAATATTTGGCATAGACATGATGAAGAAGATTTCTGAGACATATGTAAGGAGTCATTAAAATAAGGATATTCATTTCTACATTATTTATATTATATTTGTATTGTATTATACTTAAATTAGGAATCAATGCCGGAACTTTTTGCCAGTAAAATCCCGATGTCAGGAGGATTGTCAATTACTAAGCAACCTTTGACCCAAGCCCTGAAAACAAGACTCAATACAGCCAGAAGTTCTGTATATCATTTTTGTGTTTGTTTTCGGCTCAATGAGTTGTCCACAACCGACCCTTAAGGGTTCTGCTTAATGTATGCATACTGCGTCGTTCCCTTTGTGCGTGCTTCTGTGCAATATGAACACTAATCATGTATACTTGGCTCCAAATAAATCATTGGATTGTATAATTCATCGATAACTAATTCATTGTATATCTGAAGGGTAAAACGTGCAACCTTGTACCATTTGCTGTTATATGTAACAGAACTATCGCAATCATTTTGTGGTTTTCTGTTTCAAATATTGGAACAATTTTTCTTAATTTTGGCAATGTGGAATTTAAATTTCTACGGCCAGACACCATTTTGGATTTTGTTTAAATCGTCAAAAACCTACTTGTTAAAATAATTTTCGAATTGTGCTATTTAACTTTAGTGCCACCAAAGCATGCTTGAACGAACGTACTTTTAGTCAGTTCATACAATTCATAATTTGAAAATTTATTTCTTGTAATTTGCCCTAGGGTTTACAAATATGAACTATTCTTTAAGTAATTTAGGTAGGGGGTATGCCTAAGACAAGATTTTTTTTTTGCAAATAAAATCAATATTTAAAACAATGTTTTCTGGCACTAAATGAGTGTAGGTGACTTTTTTTTTCTACCATTTCGGCCACTTACACGGGGAAGCCCGGTTATAAAAATAGCGCTTTTATATACCGTAGATTTCCAAATACTGTCCAAGTCCCAAATGAAACCCCATCTCTCTATTAGTGCCCCACCTCTTCTATTAGTGCAAAAGTGTAGTGCCCTATTCCTACTAGTACCCCATGGGGTATCAATGGGAATTCCGCCTTGACGTTGTGAGTAAAAATGCTTGTGTACAAACGTACTATTTGTTTGCGGAAATGCGAGAAAAGTTTGTGTTTCTATTTAAAAAGTTTAAAAAAGTATTATTTAAACTAACTTTCTTGTAATAATTGGGCTTTTGACTGTTACAAAAGCCTTCTCGCAATTGAACTGAAGGGAAAAGTAGTCAAACATGCGATAAAACATTATATCAGGACACCTTTGAGTGGGTCCGAGCCATGCGGCACTGGAAACATACGGAAATCAAATTCAAATTATTTCTAACTGGCATACTTTTTTGTATTTTGAATGAATAGTACCAAAAACCAAATAGTAACCCAGTATCTAATAGTACCCCACTCCCATGCGCTCTTGAAGCAAATAGTACCCTAGGGGTAAAATTTGGAAATCTACGGTATAAGACCAGCCGTAGTTGTCGCTTCGCGACAACAGTATACGGCTAGGCGGAGTCCATTCACCTATATATTTAGACCCCGAGACTAACTATATATGTACTAAGAAAATCGTTAAGTTATCAATTTGATTAAAAATTTATACTATAAAATTGTTCGTCCGTTTTTCCGTCCGTCAGTAGAGGAGCGTTATTTGACATTCCCGCAGACTGGATGGTCAAAATGTTCGTCCGTCAGTCTGTTTGACATCGATGCCTGCAAAAACCACATATATACATCGCCATATGTTTACACATAAATTGATTATGCACCAGCTTTGATTTAAGGAAAAAAGCTGGGTGAAATTTAATTTACTTACTCAAGGTCAAAAGTCAAATGTCAAAATACCATGAATTTATCGTGCTTTATCCAATCTCGCCAAGACCGCTGGGGCCAGAGGCACCATACTTGCTACATAAAAGCGGTTTGAAAATTAAGTGGTTTTGGGCCAAACTTCTGATAAAACTTACTTCCGCTTTTTCCAGGGTCAAAGGTCAATTGTCAAAATACCCAAGCTTTTGCCTGATAACCGCTGGTGACTTTATGCAAATGAGGGCAGTTTTTAGTATTACCGTAACACTGTTGGGAAACCTTATCAGGTAATTTCCATATCCCATGTCTGTGAATGCCTAATTCACGGATATACGGGTCTACACAAGGTCAGAGTCAAGGCAATTCCTTTAAGGGGAAAACCAACACTGAAGACTTATGTGGCTGATCGGGGGATTTAAACCCCCGTTCTCATGCTGGCTAGTGGATAGAGACTGAAACTTTAACCACTAGGCTAACCCCGCCAACTAAACTTTGTAACGTGTTATTATGTTACTGAATTAAATGTTAAACCGATACTTAATATTTTTTAATTTGCTAAAAACGACTTTTATTTAATGCACATATTGACATGTTCTGTTAATGCTATTTCACAAATGTTAATGCGTGAAACTATTCATGTGAACTTTAGTTCATTCAAGCGAAATGATGATAAATTAGACGAAAAAGCGCGTCCTATGATAGGGAAACTTAAATTCTACCCCTATTGTTTTGAAAAATGAGTAAATTAATATTTTTTTAATAGGATGCCCGTATCTGGCATAATAATAGGGGTCTGTAGTCGAGGTGCTTTAGTGTAATATAAACTACTAAAAGGCATGTCGTTAGAGGGCCGTGGTCAGGCTCAGGTTTATATTTGAATAAACATTTTCTGCTAACTTTCAAATATAGGTCAAATATGGACCGGGCCATTTTTCACGTTGTCATAAAACGATACCATTGACCTGAGCTTTGACCCCAGGGGGGTCACTTCCGGTCAAACTAAAACAAACTTGAGCTGGGTCGGACCTCAATGAACTCATATCTGAAAACAGGTTTGAGATATGTTGAGTGGTTCGTGAGATAATCGTGGTACTCAGACTGGCGGACGGACAGACTCGACGAAAGCATAAACTAGCTTTCGCTTCGCTTCCGGTAGTTAATAACTGGCCTAGAGAAGATGGCTTTTGAAGACTATTTTAACCATTAACGGAACTCTCGTCTTAGGACGGGTTATTTGGCTAGTTGTAGATATAAAAGCACTTTCTATTGCCGTACTTCCCTATGTATGTGGCCGACATGGTACCACAAAAAGTCAGTCACACCCACACGCGGTTTTTTTATCTCTAAAATGGGCATTCCTTTTTTTTAAATTGAATTGAATTGAACAACTTGCTGAACTAAAAACATAATAAACCGTGGTAGAAGGGAATTTACTAAGCGAAAGAAGCGAATCCATAGTGCATTCGCTTTGGATTCTGCTACTCAACTCCTGCTCCCCTTGATTAGAAACCTTGTGTAATAACTGTTGTGAGCAAATACTATTCTTTCCATCATTTTCTTTATTGTACTGAATAATTTTAAACTAATGTGACCTCATCGTTTATTTTAAACATTTTTCATTTGATTTTAATAGTACTTAAATGGACTTATGCTATGTTTAGCTATTAATATAATTGGCAAATTTTACTTTACTCGTATTTATGTTGATCTGGGCGTGCCTTATATCAAATAAAATGATTGATTGACTAAGCGAAAGAAAGACACTTGAATAGCATAAGGGTAGCAGGTCAATGCTGAGAAAACAAAAACCGAGAATGTCAAAACTAAGAAGCCATAACCGAGAAAAGTAAAACCGAGGAAGACAAAATCCGATATGCTTACTGAGTCAATTAGAGATGCGCCATTGCCAATTTTTTAGTCATACAAAAATTTCAATTTAATAGTTATCGGTTTTAGTCATTCCCGGTGTTTGTCGATCAAGGTTTGGGTTTCCCGATTTTCAACATTCTGGGTCTTGGTCGTTGAAGCTTTTATTATTCTCATTTATGGGTTCATCAAAACGCCAATTATTAATTAAAAAAAGCAATTGTCACGGAATAGCTAAGTTACACTAGCAGCCCCTACTATGCTTTCATAGATGGGCAGTATGTGCACTTAGTAAATTGTGCATTTTTTTTTAATTTTAATAACTTATTTTTTAACTGAGAAGCGCTCTAGTTTAGGAATTTAAGACCATCCTTAGAACCCCGTCCTAGCACAGAAGGCAAGTAAAACAAAACAAAATCCTTAGTTAGGATTAGATTTAGTAGCTGTCCCTACTACGGCGTTCCAAGCACGAGGTCAAGAGGAATTGAAATATCTCAAATTACATTTGGAATCAGTCCTCGAATTGAATTAAGGTCGGACGGAGGAATTGATCAAAAACGTAGAGTAGCCTTCGCTACTCAATTAAACAGTAACAATAAAAACATTAAATATTAATTAATTATGGTTTTTAGTTTTTAACACAAGCTTACTATTAATATTAACGCTTTTTCGTTCATAATTTTCCAAAGACATTCTACAGTTAAGCATTACTAGGCACCATGAGAATCAAAATAAAAATTAGCATAGGCTATTGAAGCCTTTTTGCGAAAATATGGTTATGCATTACTTTAGCTCGTGTATGCAGTGATAAAGGGCTCTATAGTTTTTAGCTGGATGAGCGTTGTTCGCGTTCAAAATGTATTATACATTTATATCTACGTATTTATATATACATATATATCTATATATTTATATCTACTATATATATATATAATATTGAAAAAAAATATAAAAAGCTTTATTTAAAAAAAATCAACAAAAACTGCATTTGCTGATCTTGTATGCTCGCTAGGCTCCAAGGAAATTGGAAATTTGAAGTCTCCAGATCCCCCTCAATCACACAAAAACACCATTTTCAAAAGTTAGTTTTACTTATTTATTAATGAAAATTAACTAATTGAAAATCGTTTTAAGCTATTTGGAGGTTTTATCTCCAGCCTCCCCAACCCTCTATTACAAGTAAAAACAAAATCTGTGAAAGCTAGCTGTTGTAATTGTTAAATTAACAAATTTACTTTAAAGAAGATTTTTGAGATAGGTGCATTCAAAGTGATTGAGGTCAATCATATTTTTCCTAATACCATTAAAACAAATGGAGCAATTTTTGTAAAAATTATGGTAACAAGCCTATTACTCAGTCACCCATTAAATTTGGTTCACTTTCTTTGGTTAGTCTTGGAGGAACTAATTAATTAGTAAAAATTGGCAATAAGTTGGTGTTCAAAGTGATTGGGGTCAAGGTTAGTTAAATTTCTTAAACTTTCAAATGCTGGAAATGTTACTGCTAGTTGACTTCTTTTAATTACAGCCTATTGTTTTCGCAGAGTTATATGTACTTAACGCTATCCAGTTGCAGAAAATAGAGAAATGTTAACTTAAGATACATTTTCCTATTGTAATGATAAGTGTAATTGGTTTAGTAAGTTACAACATTCTCATATCGTTTACCAAACTAAATTCTATTATATTATTATATTATTCGACTAACATGGGAAGTATTCTTATGTAGCACGTGTTGGGATATGTCACCCCAACAATTGAAAAGGTCACGACCCAAAACTAATAATTTTGGTAAAAATTTGTTGTAAAAATCATAACGCCCGATCCTCACTTACCGTACCGGGTCGATGCTGCAAGGGAAAAATACCGTGCAGTTTCTTGTAATTAAACAATTTTTGTTGCTTAGGGAATTTTAGTAG
>JAQFYP010003722.1:0-10551 GCA_034694865.1 Bilobella braunerae
TTGGATTTTTTATTTCTGTCTTTGAAAGTATTATTATTTTTAAAAGACAATTTACGAAAACAAAGAGGCAATAAGAATTGTTGTCGCTTTTCCTATTAGAAGGGGCTGCAGAAAATGTCACATTTTACAACGCCCACAAGATACGGAAAATCTACAGCAATTAACTATAGAAAAAACAATTTTTCAATAGCTTTGCTTATAGCTAATGGAGGTATTTTGAATATAATTGAAAAACAACTTAGCAAAACAGTAGATGTAGGATTTTCGTCGTAGGCATTGAAAACAGTAATATTTTCCATATTTACAATTTTCAGAAATATTAAAAAAATATTGTCTTAGTAATTTGTCGTATTTTTTATGAATAAATAATTTATGAAATAATGATTGTCTGTAAAGAACAGTTTAAGAAAACGGAAGAAATCAAAAGACCTTTAAGTAATGAATTTGTATCGCCTTATACTCCAAGAAATTGGCACAATTCTTGGAATAACGACTATGTGTACGACAATGATGAACACAACGGTCATTGGCTAACCTCAAATAAGTCGCACTCGCCTCATTGTCATTAGTAACCTTCAAAATCTAATATGAAACAATTAATCTAGAACTTTCTTGTGAAATGACTCCTAAATTTTTAATTTTTGCCAATGACTGTAGAGTATTACTTTTTGTTAGCATGCCATATAAGAAATACTAGAGAAAAATAATTAGGTAAACAGTCATATTAAAAATTAAGAAAGTAAGAATTACCGTCGCATTGTTCAGCCTGCAAAATGTGAGCAAAATTCAATTTTACACAACACACATATCTTCAAGCTACGACGAATCATAATGTTGCAGAGAAGAATTGCTTCAAATGATTTTCTTATTTCTTCAGATAAACAATTCAAGACGGTAATTTCAAACCTATTTAATACTGAGAGTACCCAGCATCTTTATATTTGGTTTGCTACATTGCTGCTTTGTCTTAAACTTAGCTAAGATGCAACTGCATTGACAGTTTTACAGCTATTAAGTATGTGTATTTTAATGGTCACAAAGGTAGGACTACACTTTCAAAATTTTAAAACTAATTAATTTGTCCGGAGCACAATCAAATACATCTCCTACAAATCTGACAATTTAATTTGCTTTACTTCCTAGCAAATAAACATTGTTGTAGCAGAGTAACAAAGTTTAACGATTGTTAACGCAGCATGGTTCTTGGACTAGGGTTGCTGTCCAGTACCGGTTTTAAGTTTTGGATTTTTTATTTCTGCCTTAAAGTTGTTATTCTTAAAAGACGACTTACAAAAACAAAGAGGCAATAAGAAATGTTGTCGCAATTCCTATTAGAAGGGGCTACAGAAAATGTCGCATTTTACAACGCCTACGCGATACGGAAAATCTACAGTAATTAAATATGGAAAAAAACAATTTTCCAAAAGCTTTGCCTCTAGCAAACGGAGGTATTTTGAATGTAATTGAAAAACAACATTTCCTCGTAGGCATTGTAAACAGTAATAATTTCCATATTTACAATTTTAAAAATTGTCCTAATTGCCCTAATTTGTTTCAGAAATAATTGTTTTTGAGAAACAAAGATTTTCTATAATGAACAATTTAAGAAAATGAACCTTCAAATTCTAATATGATGAAAATTTATTTAAACCTAAAATTTTATTTTAAAATAAATTCTAAAATCTTAATCTTTGCAAATGCCTAAAGAGTAGTACTTTTTGTGAGCCTGCGATACAAGAAATACCAGAGAAAAATAAGCAGCTAAATAATCGATTTAAATAAAACATAGAAAGTAACAACTATCGTCACTTTTTTCAGCATGCAAAATTGTTTATATTAGTAAAGTGGTATTGAGTTAGTAAAGTATGAGTAAAAATTTAATTTGAAACAGCAAACATATCCTCAAGCTACAACTAATTGCATTGTTGCAGAGAAGTTTTTCAGTGTACGATTTTATTATTTCTTCATATGAAAAATTTGAGACCAAAATTTCAATCCAATTCAATACTGAGTATCCAGCATCTGTACGTTTGGTTTGGTACAGCGCTATACATTCTAGCATACTTTCAATACAAGAGAAATAAAATGAACAGTCCAGTAATACGGGCGGTTTTGCGACTATTAAGTGTACATTTTAATGACCAGAAAGATGGGGCTAATCTTTCAAAACATCAATATCTATTACTTTGTAAAGAGTAAATTTGAATAAATCTCGTACACAGCTACAAATTTAAATACCCTTCTTTACTTCTCAGCAAAAGAGCATAGTTAAACAATTGTTAACGCAGCATGGTTCTTGGTCATAAGGTTTTGGTCCATTATTGTTTTAAGTTTAAATTTTTTTATTTCTGTTTTTAAAAGTGTTGTTATTCTTATAAGACGATTCACAAAAACAAAGAACCAATGAGAAATGTTGTCGCTATTCCTATTAGAAAGGAATGCAGATAATGCCGCATTTTACAACGCCTACGAGATACGAAAAATCTACAGCAATTAACTATAGAAAAAACAATTTTTCAATAGCTTTGCTTATAGCAAATGGAGGTATTTTGAATATAACTGAAAAACAACTAAGCAAAACAGTAGATGTAGAATTTTTGTCGTAGGCATTGAAAACAGTAATATTTTCCATATTGAGCATTTAAAAAAAAATTAAAATGTTGTCTTGGTAATTTGGCGTATTTTTTACATGAACCCAACGGTCATTGGCTAACCTCAAAACTACCTACCTCGCCTCATTAGTAACACCCAAATTCCAATATCAATAATTAGTTATGAGAAAATTATTAGCAAATAAAGATAGTAGTTGTAGCAGAGTAAGATAGTTTAACGATTGTTATCGCAGCATGATTCTCGGACGAGGGTTGCTGCCCAGTACCGGTTTTCAGTTTTGGATTTTGTATTTCTGCCTTAAAAGTTATTATTCTTAAATGAAGACTTACAAAAACAAAGCAATTTGTCGCTATTACAACTAGAAGAGGCTGCAAAAAATGTCGCATTTTTCAACGCCTACGAGATACGGAAAATCTACAATAATTAAATATGGGAAAAACAATTTTCCAATAGCTTTGCCTCTAGGAAACAAAGTTATTTTCAATATAATTGGAAAACAACTTAGCAAAACAGTAGATGTAGGATTTTTCTCGTAGGCATTGAAAACAGTAATATTTTTCCATATTTACAATTTTAAGACATATTGAAAAAAATTGTCTTGATAATTTGTCGTGTTTTTTTTTTGGAAATAATTTTTTTTTTAATAATAAGGATTTTAATTTATGAAGAATAAATATATGTTAAGGAAATTTTATTTAAGGAAATTAGCCACAGTTTCTCAAAATAACAACGTTTAGAAAGCAAACTTTCGTACGATAAGATTAGTCGGCAAACAGTAGTTGTCAAAGCAACCCCTACATACGAAACACAAGTTTAGCCTTCAGAATTATCTCGAGGCTATTGAGAATACTTATTGTGTCATTTCAATATCCTCTTTCTGTGTAATCTGATCTAAACCTAATCTAAACCAAAACCTAAGTCAGACGCTAGACAATTCCCTAAGGGAAAAACCAATAGCAACATACCCTTTTGCGGCTATTTGTGGATTTAAACCCGTGTTCTCAGGCTGCTTCGCTGAGAAAGTCAAAAACTCAAACCACCATGTGCACATGACCACGTGACCATTAGCTCACAGAGAAAATTTACTATTGCTGGTTATATGGAGATGTTCAATCAGAAATCGTGATATGTGTTAGATGTGGTAGATTCCAAGATGCTAAATACTAAGTATAGCCAAATAACAATCAGCAAGTAAATACTTGAAAAAACCACTTGATTTTTTATTTTAAAGTTACAAGTTTACTGCGCATACTAGTGTTAAATATATTGTATACAAAATGTACATATTAGTTATTGCATTCAATAATGTATTCACTCTTGAGGATTATGTTTGATGAAATAGACTAAGCCAAGAGTGCATGGCAACAAATCTTGCATGGAAATTGGAAAAAGGTAGCTGAATTCTATGTTAAAATCGGTTTGACCCAATCGGCTATGGTCTGACCATTACAGGTCACTAAATTAAGGGTAGTAGATAGACGCCGCTTAGAAAAATTCTCATTAGTAAGCACCAAACTCTAATCTGATGAAAAAATAATTAGTTAGCAAATGACCGTGGAGTACTACCTACTGTGGGAATGTGATGTAAGATTGTTCCAAAATAGCAACTCAGCTACAGTAAAATACATTTCTGCTTGTGTCTATAAAAGTGTATTTCTGCATTGGTTTTGGCCTCTGGTCAAATTGTTTTTAAAATTAATCAAGACAAAATCCTTGTTGGGGCCAAGAATATTAAGGGCCCTTATAAACTTGGATTGAAAGTTTACATTCAATAAGTGTGTGTTACTTTAACCTAATCCTGCACAAAAGCATAGCTATCGAGTTGCTTTATTGGTAGTTTTAAATTAGTGGTTTTAAAACCAAAGAATTGTACATTTCAATAGATGCTATACTATACTAACAATACTAAGAAGGCTAGTGCTGCTTGATAACATAAACATTGTTAAACATAAACGGATTGCATAATTAGGGGAAACATTCTTTAGTTTCAAAAATTCCGAACCAGTTGCTGAGTGAGTGAAGTAACTATGTTTTGAACTTTCAAACACCTTAGTTTTTCTTTAGAAAAGTTATGTTAAAAATGGGGGAAAATGTAGAATTTACTTTACGCCAAACTACACTCCAACATTTTACTCCTCTTAGCTTAAGCAGACAACCTAGAAGTAGAATGTGAGATTGCATTTTGGCACAAGTTTCAGTGTTTCCCAAACCATGCAATCCAACCGAAAGGTCAATGCCGAGAAAACAAAAACCGAGAATGCTAAAACCGAGAACGACCAAACCCGAAAAAACAAAAACCGAGAACTACAAAAACTGAAAACTATTGTGTTCCCCCAGCCATGTAATCTAAGCAACATAGGCTCTTGAGGTGGAATATTGATGATAGGGAAAAGGGAATATAAAGAGCAAACTTGCCATGGCTCAAATCATTCAACTCCAATTTCACCTTAACTTGCGATAACTCAAGCATTCTCCAACTGCATAGAATAACCATGTTGTGCTTCAAGGTGATCAGTCTATTTTTTGCGGCCTGCAGCGAACTCGCCTTTGCAACAGAGGATACAAGACAACACATAGATAAATTATTCTGTTTGTTTAACAGCTATCAAAGGAGTCCGGGAAGCCTCAATGCGAAAATGAGTGCAGAGGTAAGAAAATTGTAACTTTCAATATTTTTGACTAGTACAAGAGGGTCCAAGACAGGCTTTTTAGGCAGCGTCAGGTTAATTATGATTTCGTTCTGCCCGTCCGCCCGAAAATATCTACGTCGAATCGACGTGTAAATTGATTTTACCCGTGACCAAATTGAGCAATTACATTGTAAGTGTATTGCATTGCAATTGGAATGACATATGGTGAAATCATGGTTGGCGGTTTCGCCACGTTTCACCATTTGTCAGTACAATGCAATTGCTTTACACAAACACAAATTGAGTGCTTTGTGCATTGGCAAAGGAGAAAATGCATCCCTCAAATTAGCATATTCTGGTTTTATATAATTTGAAAAAGCCCCCAGAAGAGTTGTTCCTCTAAAGACCAACATTTGTAACCAACAGAGGACCGTAGCGTTACCATGTAGAATTAGAACAGAGCAAAACAAACCCGTTCTAGGATTTTAATTTTCATTTCAAGGCCCTCCTGTCCTAGGATGATATTGTTTGGCTAGTCTTGTGTAGTAAAACTTCTCAAATAGCAAAGGAGCCCTGAGGCTCACTATTCCTTCGTTCCACAATTTCAGTTTTAAATGAAAAATCATTTTTGTAAGCAAACAAGTAGATTTATTGAGTAGGATATGTTAAAATACCCATCTGGGAAGCTGAGTTTGCAAAAACTGGTCAATTAAAATTTAGTTTTGTTCTAAATGCAAGTAGATAACATGTAGAGCCTATTATTGCTTACTATTACAAATTTCTGTTGCAAATAGCTTACAAACTATTCAAACCAAACGAAGGCCTTTCATAAATCTCTCGACAACGCTGAATACAAAGAAAGTTTAGACAAGCTCTCAGGAGACTCTCTGCTCTTTTTTGCTGGCTACTCAAAAGTGGCGAATTTGAAAATGGACGGACCCTGCTATACAACCATGTCACTGTGCATCAAGGGTTCGAAAATTGTGGACAATTCAGATGCAGTCATACCGGAGTTTGAAGAACTTGACAAGAAGAAGTTGAATGAATACCTCAAAAGTGAAGGAATACTTGATTTCGACGCCATCGAAAGGGAAGTGGAAGAGAACCGGCTGTATGGTGAAGAATATAAAACCAAAAACCCTGACCAATTGGATCATAACGTGGAGGCTGATAGAGAATCTATAATACATGAAAAGCTTGCTGAAGTACTGGCTCTCAAAGTGCCTAAATTCCAAGAACAATTTGTCCAAGCGGGAGGAAAGGTAAAGTTGTTTTTTTTTTTTCATTTTTGTTGCCTTACATTCGACAAAAGTAGTTTTGTACTAGTAGTGTTAATGGTTTTTTTTAATGAGCAGGTAAATGGAATTGAGGTTCGCAACCCAGGAAGCGGGGGAGGAGAATATTTTTTCTTCCTGTCAGACGGCGTCCTTCAATTTTTTCAAATGTATGTGCTCACTCCTTCCGTGCCTTGCACTGAAAATTTGCGAAAAAAATAAATGATCTTTTTTGCGATTCGCAAAAATGTGATTGCTCTTGGCTAACCATGATATGGTCTCTATGTGTTTGCGTTCATTTTAATCAAAACTAGGCCATTGTGGTACACTAAAAACAAGATGATTTTAAAAATTAGGGAGATTTCC
This sequence comes from Bilobella braunerae, assembly GCA_034694865.1. NCBI lineage: Eukaryota > Metazoa > Arthropoda > Collembola > Poduromorpha > Neanuridae > Bilobella > Bilobella braunerae. The sequence goes on from JAQFYP010003722.1 coordinate 6,884, forward strand.
CACTACTCCAGAGTACAAAAAAGTTTTTTTAATTAGAATTTTGAAAGCTAATGGGATTTGAAACGTAATTTTATTTTAGATTTAGAATGTGGTTCTTCCCCCCCCCCCTTGTGCATTTCCTAAATTTTAAAATCCGGAATAGTCATTGTTACTCTAATAGGATAAATAGTTTGGATAAGGGTAAATTCGACGAGAACATCAAAATTTCCATGGAATTTCAGGTTTTTGATAGAGAGATCGAAATTTTGTTAAAATAAGTTTACTTCTTTAATTAAAACATCGAGGAATCGATAAGACTTAAGGTTTTGATGAGAACATAAAAATTTTGATAGGGTTTTACCTATTTGAGGAGATCACAATTTCGATAGGATTTCAGCTTTTTTTTTTATTGGAATATTGAAGTTTCTATTGAAGTTTACTTTTACAACTTTTACTTCAAAACAACGACATTTCTATGAAACTGAATTTTTTTTTTTATGAGAACACCAATATTTCGATAGGATTTAAGCTTTTTGATGGGAACATCAAAAATTTTGAATAACAGCTTGCTTTCTTAATTACCGTAGATTTCCAAATAGTGCCCCTGGGCTACTAATTGTTTATAGGATATGGGGTCTAATTTTGGACTGGGGCACTATTTGGAAATCTACGGTACAACATAAAAATTTCGGTAATATTCAAAATGGTACTTGAGGTCTACCAAACGGAATTTTACGTTTTTAACAAATGAATCTTGGTAAGGATGCCCATACGACTTCGTCAGGGTCCTTACGCTGTATTAAAACGCATTTAGATGCTAAGTAAAACCACTGTTGATTTTCCATATCACGCTCCCTATTGCACCTCGTGTAGTAGTATCCTGGAAAAAATGTGTAGGCCTGTTTCACACTTGAGGATCTCGATGAAATGGACCACGCCAAAAGAACCTGACAAAAATTTGGTCTTTTTGAGTTTGACAAAAATTTTGATAAAAATTGAAAAAGGGTCTACTTTCAAATCCGGTAGAACCAAGGTGGCTTGGAAACCAAAATTCAACAAACGCTTACCAGGTGGGCCGATACCTCTGTTGATCAGCGTTTTTGCAAAAAATGAACTTCCGCCGAGATTTCCGCCGAGATTTTGTAAACAAAAAATAAATAAACAAAAACCGTCTTTCTTCGCATAATTCATGACCCCAACGTTTGAGGTCAAAGGGTCATTTTTGGGTCAAGCGGACTGTGGGGTCATCCGGACCATTTTGAGGTCAAGGGGTCAATTTGGAGGTCATTGGGGGGTCCATTTTTGGTGTCAAAACTATGGTTACGGGTTGTTTACAAAATCTCGGCGGAAATCTCGGCGGAAATTCATTTTTTGCAAAAACGCTGATCAACAGAGGTATCGGCCCACCTGGTAAGCGTTTGTTGAATTTTGGTTTCCAAGCCACCTTGATCACAAGCTCCTAAAACTTTGACATAATTCTTTGTATAGTCGGAGTAGTATATAGAATGAAACGTGAATCTTGAAATCCAGGCGCTGTTTCATGACCGTAAAGTTAGAAATTTTTCAAGATTCCTCGCTTATCAACTTCTGCAGTTTTCCCTAGAGACCTCGCGATAATCTAGCCCAAGCATGTGTTTAAAATACAAAATTCTCAATCAGTGCACAAGCGGACCATGGGATAAATCAGAGGTTCGTTACTACCCAGCCGAGTCACCTGCATTGTGTATCTTTTTGTCTCATGTAGTATATAGAAACCGTTCATGTCGAGGAAGCGTTGCCATTTATGAATGGGTTTAGGCGGGGAGAGTACATGAACCGTAAACAATCCCCGGTAGGCATTAATGATTACCACGAAAACAAAAATATAAGAACCAAAAACTATTCGGTACTGAGTGACAAGTTGGTTTCTCTCCAAATAATTCCCGGTAAAACCGTAAGTGACCTCAATGAGCACTGCAATTGATGAGGCAAACGATCTTAGAATGATCTCCTTCAGTTCCACACCTTTAACTTTTCTGAAGAGAAGCGTGAATACGAGCATTGCTGGTACTGCAATACCCGACGTAACAAAGACGTACGCCCAACTCTCCTTATTCAATGGAACTGAATATATATGAAACGTGATTGGTCGAACAATACCATCACACGTTGCAAATGATACATCCACCGAATCCGTAAAGACTCGGAGTGGAACAATTGTAGGTTTGTAATTGCCTTTGTTGTCGTCAATTGGTTCCAAAATTGGATGTACACTTACCTCTTTCTTTATCTGCTCAAAATAGAACAATTTTGAAAAGAACTCGACAATGTCGCTTTTTGAAAATCCCTCTCTGATAAGAAAGCAACTCTTTGTTGCAACAAGCATTTCCATGTAGACCCCCATCCGCAAGAAGGTGGGTGAATCCTCCCTCCCCCAAACTACTCTGTTTCCAGGTGTTCCGTAAACTTGTTTCAGTACATGATGGCTGATGGTTTGCTGTGTCAATTTCGTGTTGTTTTTGCACTCCCAAGGGTCAAACCGATACCACCAGTCAAAGTTTGGAAAAAATGTTATTTGCACCCCTGGATCATCGGGATGACAACTCTTGTCAAGTAGCCTACACACTAGAGGGTACTTAAGGGGCCCAAGACCAATTGTTACCGGACCCTCATTTACAAGGTTTATTACAGCCATGTGCCTGTATGTGACACTTGAATGGTTGTTCGATTCGTCAACTCGTATTATTAGAAGAGGGATTTTTATTTCAAAATGAGAGTACTTGCGCCTTCTACCGTATATACCGCCTTCGACGAAAGTGATGAAAACGCTAGAGGCTGGCAACGGGAAGTTTTTCGTCTTGTTGTGGTCGCGGTAGATGTCAATTAGTTTTTTGTAGAGGAGAAAATAGTATAAATGGCAAAATGGCAACTTCATATTCAGGTAGTAGCCATGTGTACCGTTGTTCCAACTCTGTACAACAGAGTGACCAACGAATGCCTCCAGTTTTGTTTCGATTGAAGTGACGTGACTGATAGTGAGCGGAAGTTTTGGCTTCTCAAGTTTGGTTGTGGCCACGTCCATGAAAAGGTTAAGATGACAATCTGCATAGGTCTCAAAGTAATTGTTTAACTCGTCTATGACAGAGTCTTTTGCATTAGAACAAAAGCACTGGATACCCAAAAAAGAACCAAAATTTTAAGTTTTCTTAACATTTCCAGGTATTACCATACAGTCGGCTGTTTCCAAGTGTCCAATTTCCGAGCCTGCATTATAAGTAGCTACTGAATTTAAATAATTTTAAAATAAAAATAAAAATCAACAGTTAAAATTGGATTAAACATTTTTTTTATAATCTAAAGCTACAAATGAGACGCACCATTAAATTTGGTAGTTGGCAAATGACTCCACAGTAAAAATGGTTAGTTGAACAAAACTTGAAAGTAGCAGAAGTGTTTTTATATTGAACAGCTTTGCTCATTTTTTAATCAATAAGTTAATTACAAAGTTGAGAATGATGAATTTTAAAAATTCAAACAAGACGAATGCTGAATAAAATGAGATGGTATAAGTGTATAATGATAAAAAATTGATTATAATAAAAAATGTCACTTATTAATTTATAAGAAAACTAATTTTTTTTTTTTTTTTTGTTCTTTGACATTTCCACTAAGGGTTCGTCAACATGTGTGGGTACTGTGGGTTCCGGTCA
>JAQFYP010003723.1:0-10550 GCA_034694865.1 Bilobella braunerae
CTTTTGAGCTCTTTGTTTAGACGTCTTTGTTTTTGACGTCATTGCTTTTGAGCTCTTTGTTTTGAGCTAATGACATGCAACCGGTTGAAATTGACATTCATTTCAAACTATTGGGTATATAAGAATTTAGCGTTTTGGACCATTGAAATGCGTCTGTGGAATCCAAAAATTGGCAAAAAATTATACACTATCGAACTAGTAAATGCAAGCTAGTCCAAGGACAGGAACGTTCTACGTTAAAATTTATTGCTATTTCTATGTTAAACTTATTTCAAAAAATAAAGTTAATACCAAAGATGACCCTATTTGAGTTCGTTTTGTTTTAGTTCTTAGGTAACAATATCCAGATATCTAGTTGGGGGGTTGGCCTAGTGGTTAGAGCTTTAGTCTTTCTCTACAAACGTGCATAAACGGGAGTTCAAATCTACAGATCAGCCACACAAAAGTTTTTACTGTTAGCATTGTCCTTGGAATTACCTTGCCTTTGACCTTATGTATACCCTTATCTCTATAAACTAGGCATACACATAGAGTCACTTGCGTTAATCAGGTGCAAGCTACGGCCGTACCTGATTTCATGATGGTGTCCTACCTTTGTGGACTAGGCTCGTAAACCAGCTAAATGTTACGGATAGTCGCTTGTCGACAAAATCTATGCTAATGAGCACCTTATCCTTTCAAATACCTACAATTCATTTCATGTTGACCATCTGCTCTGCGGGAAAATCAAATTTTTTTCTCTAAAAACAGCTTGGTTGTAGTGCTAATCCGTACTTATTGAACATACAAAACCTAATTCTATGCTTGCGTTTTGTTCTTGACAATGTTTTTTTTTCCCAATGACTTAAGACAGCAACAGAGGTAGGAGAAAGTTGCATTTGAGTAGAACACTGTATAAAAAATTTCTTCCATGAAATAATAAAAAATTCATACTGTTAGTTCAGTGTGGTAAACATTGGCAGTAGGGTAACTATTCCATTATTCAATATTCGTTCATTTGGACATAAGAGAAGCTTGCTAAAACAATTCAAAATTATTTTGCAAACCAACATGTTAAACAAGTTGATCCTAATTCTGTGCCAGGTTTCTACGGTGCAATTAGTTGAGGAGATACTAACAACAATTTCAAAGGCTTTTGAAAAAGTGCACATGCTTACAATTACCTTTGAAAGCCTTGAAAATTTGCTTGATTTACAGACTGTTCCTATATTTAGGTTTAAAAATACAAAATTGGATGAGAATTTGTTTCAAAAAGGTAGCGAAGAATTGTTTTTAAAGTTTGAGTTGCAAAAATCCAATGGATTAGTTTTAGTTTTAATTCATCCCAAAACACTATCGGATATCGAGGGCAGCGAAAGAATATTCTCATGGCTCGTAGGTTGTGGAGGTAGGTCGAGAACAAAAGATGATGTACAGATTTTAAAAACTAACCTTTGCTACTCTAGATATACAAATACAGTATTCATTACGAGCTCGCATCAACATAACCTATTTTTATCAAAACGCTCCCTTAAAAATCCATTTGTAAATGTACCACGATTCAATATAAAAATGGCAAATACCTCGGTACTTTTTGGCCTTGAGATTAACCAACCATGCTATCGTGCGGCTCAAAAATGTATTATTGGAAATATGCAATCTTTGGATTTTGCTACTCTGTATTTTAAACTTTCACTGCGTTCATGTGAGTTTCCCTCTAAAAGCCACTCATTGACCATGGCAAATTCAGCCGGTAAACAACTCGGATTTAGTCAAGGAAGCTATAGCAAATTCACAAACAGCGTAATGTTCCTCTTTAAACAGTCACTTAGCACAAATGTTTCAGAAACGTCAAAATTTGCCAACTTTTCGGAATCTGGCGAAACAAATCCAATACACGTGGACTTCATGATATTTCCTGACGTTACATTACAGTCACAACCGTACGGTAGTTTCTATTTGTTTACCAAAAATGTGGAGCACAAGTTCATTACATGTGACGGTAGACATTTGTACATTTCACTATTTTCACTAGTTAACACCATGGAACCAAAGGTATGGTTGCTGACTTTTGCAACTTTATGTACGATTCTTACCATAATCAAGATTATCCATGACAAATATCTAAATTCGCTTGGAGGACTCACCGTGATTATAATGGTTCTATTTGAACAATCAATTTTAAACAAACTTTTCAGGACTGCAACACTAAAACTTCTAATAATTTTTGTTATTGTTCTAAGCATGGTTGTTGGAAATTCTTACCGAAGTGAGGTTACCAGTGATGTCACTGCGCCATTTCCTGCAACAAAACTAGAAACAGTAAATGAAGCCCTGGATCTAGGCAATAAAGTAATTTTACCAATACCAGATGAACTTAAAATGACGTTTTCCGGAATGTATTCGGATTACCAGCTAAAAAGCCACAGTATTCGTAAGACTGTGTGGGCATTACTATCAGACTCGTTGCTCATAATGAGAGTAAATAGAATTTACACACACAAAAGGCATGTCACAAAATCTAGCATTGCGCTGCCTTCTAAATTTTTAGACAGTGTACATTTTAACTTCAGTATCGAGTACTCAGCTATGGAGCATTTGAGCCAGTGCCATCGAACACTGTATGTTTCAACTCCACATCATTTGCTTAACGTATATCTGAATTCAGTAAAACTAAACGAAAGTACCGGAGCAAGAAAGCTATACTTTGGAAAATATCCTGTGATGTCACATCCGATTGCAATTTCCATTGATAACCTTCATTGGGATATACTGGGAAGGGTTTCGCGGAATTTACAAGCGATTCTGCACTCCGGCTTGTATGGTTATGTAGAACAATCAAACTTGCCAGATATAGGCAAGCATGCCTCACTGGAAAATGAACAAAGCTTCGAAAGTGTTGCAATACAGAGTAATTTAATTGTTTCAATTTTTCTTATATAAATTACATTCAAAACAATTTCCCTATTTATATTTATGATAGAATTTGTTTGGGCAAACGCGTTCTTAGCATTCGGGAATCTCCGTAGTTGTTTAACCTTTAAACGAGTACATCCAAGGCGAGATGGACACACCACCATAAAAATTGTTATGTCTAAAATTAACTGAAAACGCATACAAACATTCTGGTATTCATTCCGGTGATATGTTTTTATGGTCACTTCTAAAATGAATAACTTTTGCGGGCGTTTTCTTGTGTTAATGATGTTTTTTTCTTTTAATTTCAGCAATTGTGTTGAATACTTCTTAAAACAATAATGTATTAAAGCAACATTTTATTTGGCCGTAATTCAAAATGTGAGTTGTCGCACAAAAAGTCACCTACACTTAATTTTGCGATAGAACTTGCTAAGTGTTAGTTTGGAATATTTTGTTTCAGAAAATTTGGAATACTTCGTTTGCTTATAGAACTTCATGTCCCAGAAAGTCAAAATGCTCCTGTCTTTGGATGGGGTTGATTAGCCAGTCTAGTAATGTATGGTGTGGGTACAAAGAGCTTTAAACAATTAAACAACAGCACAAACAAAAAAAAGCAGTGAAATATAGTTGAGATCCGCAATTTTTTATATGCGGTTGTTAGTATATCAATTATAGTCTTCATCATTTAGCACAAAAGTTCGAAAGTACAAAAATTAATTTTATAAGTTTATTGTTTAGTCAAAGTTAAAAATTGTGTTCTAAAGTTTCAACCAAGGAACATAAATCCACATTTGGGCTAAAGTCCACTTCAGGATTACAAATATTGTTCCTGTAATTCTCTACGGCACGTTGAAAGCATAACATTTTCCATTCATATAAATTTTTTCTCAGGGTTCATTAGGGACACAACAAAAACTAACGTTTTTTCTTTCCTATATCAGTGTGTCCATATAAAATTAACACTGCATCATGCCAAAAAGAAAAATCTTGTGGTTTTCGAAATTAAAGTACATACTTGTAGGTTTGATAATTCTGGTTAGTTTTCTTGACTGCTGCACTTGCGTAATTGTCCCATTTCAAAAAGTAATAAACGAATACCCGGACTGTTTTAACATAGTTTACTTACAAAATGTGCTAATAGCGGCAACCGAGGCCCCTATTGTAATATACTCGATAGTTCCACTGGACTGCAAACTTCCAAATACATATCTCGTCAGAATGCCAGTTTGCGTTACCACAAGTTTCCTTTTACCTGAACACATGAAAAATTTTTCCAGTAAGGTATTATACCACTACAGCTATCAAACAATTAAATCGTCAGTACCACTGGAACAAGTGGTACACATTTATACTACAAAATGGAGTTCTATGAAGTTTTCAAAATCGTCTACAATGGGACCTTGGCGTATGCTTGTTCATCAACTTCAACAACAGACATATCTTGCTGGAACTTCCTATTTCAGGATTTCAACATTAGTTCGAGTACAGTATCCATACAAGAGATTTAAGTTAGTTCCATTGCACGAAAATTTTAATCTTTGGCGAAAAAATATAAATGCATATTATAATGTAAAATTTGGGCCACAATTTACACTTTGCCCTTTGAAATTATGTACAAATGGATCTATAAGAAATTTTAATGGTACATGGTTGCTACACTTAGAATCTTACGCAAAAGCCACGTTTCCATCGCCGCTAAAACTTATGCGTAAAAAAGCTTCAAAAGATTTTAAGGTACAACAGCAGCTATTCTATTTCATTATGAAAACGCTAGCGTTTGCTCAACTAAATATTTGGTTACTTAATCAAACTAAAAGTGACCCGTTGATGGGCTTTTTCAATGGCAAGTCAAGTCTGTTATCCGATTGGGTTGGAATTGTCGATTTTACTTGGGAGAGGTGTCAAAAAGCTCCATATATGCTAATGACTGGTTTTCCCGCCGTTTTCAATTTTGCAACTTGTGATGGTGTTGCAGATTTTGTTTCGTTTCAATTTTATCTTAAGCCCTATGACACACTAACATGGAGTTGCTATGTAATGGTTTTGTTTATTGCACCTGGAATTTGTATTCTCACGTTATACTACACGTTGACAAGTTTTACAATAAGGAGTTTGATTTCACTAGGATTGCATTTAGTGGAATTTATGATTTACGCATCACTAGATGGTATTGCCGGAATGCCTAAAATAATTTGGAGGTTCCTTCAAAACAAATTAAGACTACTGCTTGTTGCATGGTTAGCAATTATTGTTGTCCTTACAAACGCCTACAGAGGCCTTGTTGTTTCAAAGCTTACTATACCGCCAACAATTGCAAACAAATTTTCGTTGTTTACAGAAACAAACGGTTTTACTTTCTTTATGCATCCAAGTTTTCAGCGAATATTATTTTCTGCGTATATACAAAACCAAACTAGACATGGCAAATGGTACGACATTCCTTCACATTTATTTCCGTGCGTTTGTTTCCCTGAAAAGGCTCTGAACAATATATGTGCCTTGGATGGCAAGAAAGTAAATTGTGATCACGTACTCTCAAAAATAAACAAACTTGGTATTCAAGTGCCATCATATTTGAATGAACCCTATTGCAAAACTTCTAGGAATACGACTAAACCTATACTAGACAAATTGAAAGAAAACAAAACAATCAAGTCACTGCAAAAGGAATACGCAAAGGAATACTATCGCCTAACCTACAACTGCGTTCGCTTTTTGTTCATTACAAATGGCGGACAACAAGAGCAGTACAAGGGTGCTCCGAGGGCGAACATGTTGACATCAACAGTGTACGCCGAGGGCACATTGCTATCGGAGTTTAACAATGTATATAATAGCGCATCTACTTGCTTGAGAAATGGTTACATTACATATGATTCGATACTGGATACTTTTATATCCTACTCGGATAGTCGTAGTAATGGGAGCGTTACGTTTCGTAAAGGCAAAGAGAGCATAACAGAATGGACAGGCTATTGTTTATCCATTGTTGATGAACGAGATATGTATGATGCGTTGAATGTTGCGTTTGGACGGTTATATGCATTTGGTATTTATCATGTTTGGGATAAGTGGTTTCGATTGTTGTATAACACAGAGGAAGAAAAGTTGTTGGTTATGTTTAGGCACAAAAAACATAACTTTGGTCCAAAACCTCTGAGCTTGTATTCAAACGTACGCACAACATTTTACATGATACTGGTACTTATTTTAGTACTGTTTGTTATTTTTAGTTCAGAAATTCTTGCTAGAAAGTTTTCCGGCAGCATCTATCAATTTTCATGTTTTTGGTCTCATGCTCTTCCAGGAAGCTATTTACATTTTTGCACACTACGTTCTTTGCAACTCTATTTCCGTCGCAACAAAATAATTTGTTCCAGGTGACTGTAGATTTCTAGATAGTATTTAAGGGTAAAAGTTTTCAAATTGTTAAAAAAAAAATTGTAAAAAATAAGCACGAGACATTTTGTTTTTACTTGCTGTCGCTTTTCAGATATGTAAATATAGGCTCTAGTTGCTACTTTATGTTTTGTAATAGTTGTTATTCCATGAAAAATTGAACCACAATGGAAACAATTCATAGCAGAGAATACACTAGCGTTCTCTGCAATAGGTTCTCATTAATTGCTCATTTATAAATTAGTATCATTAGGACAATACACATGACATTGTTTTAAGAAGTTTATTGAAACTGAAAATTCTAAATATTTTTTTAACGCCAAATAAAAGGTACTTGTGCGGGACACAGTTTTGTGTGCATGCTAATCTCGTCAAAATCTCTTAATTTAATATAATATAGCTACGGTACGACAATTTATTATTCGTAATTTTGTAATTAGAACAATAATAAAATATCTACAATTCAATGGTGTACACACTCCTTAAAGCAGCTAACTTTTCTCCAGGCTTTTATTACTCACACCAATTTCATATGTACATTAATTAAACTAATAGGGAGTTTCGTTAACTAATTTGTTTATTAGTGCCACTTAAAACGGATATTTAAAAGAAAATGGTCATTCTGACCATGATCCAGGATAAGATAACTTTACTTTCGGTAGGTTTAGTGATTATTTAGAGAGGAAAATCGTTTCAGCTCGAAGAAAGAAACTGGCAAGGGTGGAGAAAAGGATAGGCAGCTGGACGAGTCAGAACGATTCATCGTGGACAACATTGTTGGGTTACGTTCTCCAATCACGAATGGACTTGAAATCTGAGAGTCGGGGTTAATCGGAAGCGCAAGCACTGGCTACTGAGGATATAAATTAATGTATTTATACTTTTCCTGTATCTTAAGAAAAAATACAAGCTCTAGAATGTAAAAGCTCACATTTGTATTGGTCTTTGGTTTTATAAGCTAGCTCGACTATTTCATCTATTTTAATTTGCACATTGGATTTATAGTATTGGAAAGCGTTCATATCACATGGAACGTTATTCAGTATCACGTCCTGGCTAGGTGAGAGCATTTTCGAGATAACCTTGCACCTTCGATTACAATCAAAATTGTCAGAGACTAATTGGACCTTTTCACTAACTAAGTTTCGAGTTAACACCGCTTCTAAATCAAATTTGTTTATATTAAGATACGCCTTTAATGGACACTCAATTTCATACCCATTTAAAAATGAAATTCCAACTGCCTCAACTGACTGGGAACCGAACCCTTACTTTAAATAAAGGTCCTTGATTTTTTTGAAGCCACGATAACTTTTCTTGGATAACCCCCATTTGCGTGGAAGCGATGTCTGAGAGTCGTTACTTGAGTAATTGACTAAAGTGAATAGTTGCGGCGACATGCTTGCATCTACCATCAATTCCAGCTTTGCAGGTGCATGATGCAGTTACGATTTGTTTTGAATGATTGATCTGATGATATAAGGAAAGCCTTGATTAAATACCTTCACTAACTTGTACTGTGTCCAGAATTACATCATTGGTACGTTACCTGGATTGTTATGTCGTATTCCTTGTCATTAACTTTGACCTGAGGCAGACAGGTTGCCTTGATTTGACTTTCCGGTTGATATTCCGTAACTTTTCTAACGTGATTGGCGTCGGTTAACTTAACACCTTTTTTGTAGGTTGTCTCAGACCTAAAGTAACCTTCTGGAATAGTAACTTCACCCCAACCAAAAGAAATAATTCTTTGAGACATACTAATTAAGTACACTAACTTTATCTAATTACTAGAAACTTTAATTAGTTTATATGGTCTATAGTAGCTGGTGTTTAAATTTACATTGTTTGTAAAGAGAAAAAAGATCTCACCTCAAAATTTCAAAATCTCGCCACTCGTGGCGCTGAAGTGGAGACTTCCATGTCCGTGCCTGAATCAGTGTTTTCCGCGTTTATGCCTGAATTGGTGTTTCCCGCGTTTATGCCTGAATTGGAGACATCCATGTCCGTGCCTGAATTAGAGTTTCCCGTGTTCATGCCTCAAGTGGAGACATCCAAAGCGGTGCCTGAATTCGAGTTTCCCGTGTTCATGCCTCAAGTGGAGACATCGAAAGCGGTGCAATGACCTCAATGACCTCCAAATAAACTCAGAACTCTCTCCCAGCCAACAACAAAGGTCAAAGGTCAATAACTTTATTCAAAACGCAACTGGTTTGAACACATATTACAATAATAATGTGTGGGGGTTTTGCCCACTCAGGATGTTGACCTACAGGTCAAGGGAAACAAAACGTACACTAAGTACAAGGGAACAGCGTGACGACAATGATCCTGAGCAACGGCCTATCAGCCCTTTTATAGGAATGACAGCCACAATCTAACTCCAAAACTGTCCTCTGATTGGCTGACAACTAACCGATAACAAACTGTAATAACTTTGACACGTGCCTTACTGCACATAACAAACTAACTGGCAAAACATGACTAACTGTACAAACAACAGACTTTAACTAATCCTTAAATTAACGCAGAGCTTAACATTGAATTAAATAATGTTATTAATTTACCGACGAACTTCCGCACCGTGACAATATATTAAATTAGGTATTTATTTATTTAGAATACATGCTTTGAGCTGGAAAATAATTTCAAGATTGTATACAAGGGGATTGGTTATGATCACAAATAACGTTTGTAAATAAGTTTGTAAAAGTTTGTTTGTAAAAAGTTTACTAAAATTCCTAAAGTACTCTGTCCCCTAAAACTAACATTTTAGCTTGAAACCGCTTATATATATAACATCTTTGCGGTTTATATAGTAAAATCATCTCAAGTTTTAAATAAAAATTAATATTCTTTTTCCCTTACTCAATCGATGAATCCGTTTTGGAAAGCAAACTGTTCTCTATATCTGCATATTTGGTTTCCGACACAACCACTGATTTCCCACTTCTTGTAAAAAACAAAAAAATTATTTGGGACCACTTAATTGAATTTAAACAAGTTACAAAGTAAATTCAACCTCATTAGGTCACGTATTTTCTAAAATATATCTTACAAACTCATACAATGAAACACTTAAACAACAAGCAAGCAACAGGTGGGTGCCGTGAAATAGAAGGTAAATTTCATTATAAAAAATTTTTAAATTTTATTTTAGTACTTTTTTAAGTAAGTTTTAATAACTGACCTGACCAATTGTAACACCGGTCGAGGGCTTTGTTGTGGCTTAGTTTGTGATTTAGGAACTCAGGAACCGATGTAAATATTGACTTGCAGTATTTGCAAACGAATACAAAAATGTGCTCTTGTTTTACTTCTTGTTGAAAGATATTTTCTGTACTGTTATTGAGGTCCATTGTCTAATTTAGTTGTGTACCTAAAACACTTGAACGCTTGAATTGATTTTGTTTGAATTAAAAGTTTTTAGCACTTACAATGCAGAACACTAAAGAAAGGTATTGGCTGTTGAAATATTATTATAACAGCTGTAGTGCTCATATAAACATCCCATATGCCACATCTAAATAAGTTGAGCGCCAAATTAAGAAATTTTCAAATTATTTTGAAGTCAAAACAAACTCTTGATTGTAAATAATTGTTTTATATAGAAATGTGGAATTTTAAATAAAAAACTTTAACTCAACTTTCCAGTACTAAGGAATTTGAAATTGAAAGGATGTTTAAAATTCAAATCGAGATTTAAATAAATATTATTAGGTTACAATGTTTGTAATATATAAAATATTGTTGTTTCTAAATTTGACGAATATGCACACCTCCAAAGACAAGAAATGAATGTTACAACAAGGATAAACATTTCTCCTCTCTCTAGACGCTCAATTTGATAGTAATATAGGCAGCATTTTAATATAAATTATATTCCTCCCTGAAACTGTATTTTTTCTTTTGTCAAAATGACCTTTCTTAATTACTCTTTTCAAACCTGCATTTAAAAAAGTACAAAGCCAGCAGGTAAGGACAAACTGCAAGTGAAGGCTGCCATGGAGTTGTATTGAACACCTGATTTTTTTAGTATTCTGAACAAAGGTTTTTAGTTTTAGTAGAATTTTTATAACAAAATGTATGTCACAAGCACTGTAAATATTGATTTAGAGAATGTAAATTTACTCTGGCATTAAATTACACAAATAGGTGATCTCTTAATCAACAGTTTGAGTTGGCGGTGGTGGCCTAGTGGTTGGAGCTTCAATCTCTCTCCACTAGCCATCATGAGAACGGGGGTTCAAATC
>JAQFYP010003724.1:0-10549 GCA_034694865.1 Bilobella braunerae
TGTTTAATTATAAGAAACTGCACGGTATTTTTCCCTTGCAGCATCGACCCGGTACGGTAAGTGAGGATCGGGCGTTAGTTTAATATTTCATAGGTGCTAAATTTTTAACACTTTGAAAAAATTAAAAAAATTCTAAAATAAAATTGAGTCTCAACACATAATTAACCAAGTGACATTCGCACTTCATCAATTGTGTCTTAGGTAACCAACAGATCAAGCTTATTAAAATTATACGTTTCTGACCATCCCCTGGGCACGTAGCGCAGGAGCTCTTACACAATTGCATAAAACCAGGCCAAAAAAAATAGCTGGCTCCGTTCCTCTGGCATTTCCTCCATGCGCTGAGGAATCAGGCACAGACTCGTAGACAAAAATTCGGCCAAAACGGGGTAAATTAATTGAAATTAATTTTCAATTACAAATGGACATCAATTTGGATTGATGTCCATTGTGAGGAAAAGGCGGAAGTTGGGATGTGGCGTGAGCGATTGCCACATCTTTTCAAGTTTAATTAGCCATGAAAATGCCACATGTACATTCTTCAACAACACCTACATATAAAAATATAATAACAAAGTTTTAAAATTTTCTTAAATTAAAACAGAAACATAAAGCATACAATGCTGTCTATCGAAATGTTTCATGGAAAATTTCAAAATCTCAGAGCTAAGAATTTACGTTATTCATACATGACAAACGCAGTAGAAAAGTTATAATTAACAAGCATTTTTCATTTATGCCGTCACTCAATGTCATTAAGTGTGATAAAGTTCGATATTTCATACATTTGTTTCGCTTTGGGGGAAATGACGCTCAAATATTTAGATCCTAAATTTTAATTTCGAGGTCGTCATTTGTCATTTTCATGTAAATGAGTTACCTTCCTACTCTTTTACCAATTTTGATGGAAGAGTCTGCATGCGTCAATCCTTCGGCTGAGCCAATGGAGATAGATGAAAGTTGAACACCGTTGGCAGCCGCCAAGGTTTTGATTTTTGCCGAAGGGTCATAGCCAGGCACAGAGCAGAGCAGAATTGGTGTATAACAATTAATTTACTTTTGAATGATCTGCGTGAGGTTGAGTTCAGAGTAATTACTAACTCCATTTTATTGCAATTTTTCCCCGTTCTCAACAGCCAAATCTTTTTTAAGGGTGGATGCTAAGTTGGCTATTTTTTTTATAATTATACTTTGGGAATCAGCTGACACATCCCTGGCTTTATGGACTACGGCAATTAAATTGAGAGAAACTTATTACGCTTTCATTTAATTACGCATATTCAAAAATAAATTGTATAGTGCTACTCTAAATTTATCTTGATCACACTATTTTTTCATTTACTAGAAAGACAAGTACTATTCTTGCCGTTGCAACGCTGAATGATTCTGACGATCGGGGAATTAAATAGTTCGAGTGCAAATTTTAAACTTTGCTTGAAAAGAACTTTATTCAAAACTAAGCACACGCTTATCGTTTTTGATGAAGCAGATGCCATGACCAATGATGCGCAGAACGCTCTACGTAGAGGTGAGCTCAATGCATGAAAGTTTCCAACACTAAGGATGTTTAGTATTGCATTTTTGCAGTGATTGAAAAGTATGTCAAGAACGTTCGCTTTTGTATCATTTGCAACTATCTTGGACAAATTGCGACAGCTATTCAATGTCGTTGCATAAATGGTTTGGACCTGCTCATTTCACGCTAAACTCTACCTTGACTCAAATTCGTTATTTATCAGAAAAGGTAAAATTAAAATAGATCCGTGTAGCGTAAATTCTGTAAGTATCCTTGTTAGTAATTCTGTAAGTAGTACTATTGTAATCCTATTAATTAATTGTAAGTATGAAATCTATTTCAAGGGTAGTGTACGTGACTATTATTTCCTTTATTATTATGTATATTTACACTGCAAAATTAAATGTAGTGTATTTGCTTTCGCCCACGGCCAGAAGGGGGTTAGGACCCTTGTGAAAGACTAGACTCCTCTCTAGCTCTCTCGGCCTCCATAACGTCATGACTAACCAATAAAGGTGACCTGAAAGACACAACAATGACGCCCTGGGGCGGTGGTAGTAAGCAATAGTCTTTACTACATGCAAAAAAAGCAACAATAGGATATGATTTATTAATGTGACACTAATGACTATGGTGATGTTGACGAAGAGGATGGCTAATGTCCTTCTTCGGTGACCTCTATGTCACGAGCCCTTGACACCCCCAATGGTGTTCTCCAGCATGACGTCCAAACTCTATGTTGGGTGGAAAGAAACTGAAGATCTTCTCTGTGCTCTGCTGCCTTTTCCTCTTCCTCTAGCTTCTCCTCTTTGGGTGATGATAGTCCCTTGTCCTAGCTTGGGTAAAAGTGGTGGTATGACAGTATTAAGTGGAAGCCTGGAAAGTTGCGGTTGTGGAAGGTGGGCTTGAACCGGTATGCGTAGGACCATTTTCGGCCTAAACAGATGCTCCTCGGTGGTCAACCTCACGTCTACGGTCTAGCAGAAAGCCCTTCGCCTCACACCCTCAGAACTTCCTCGTCAGCTCACAGGCCGATACCATCCTCCTCCACTCACTAGCACTAGCCATGGGTGAATCTCAAAGAGCATCCAAAATAATGTAGTGTATTCCGATTTTTTGATTGAGGGTAGGTGACGAAGGAAAAAGACGCTTCCGAAGTTGGGTGAACGTGACATGCACAAGATAATGAATATTCTACAAAGTGCAGCAATGGTTTGCAGTGTTACCTCAGATCCAGAAGTTTTTGAAAATGCGATGTTGCCCGCGTGAAGGGATGATAAAGTTTTGGTAACGTCTGCGTTTAAATGATGGTCCTCTTTGGGTTGAATATCAGTTCCGCGACAATATGTCCATTTTCCCGCATGCGTAGCAGGTTAATCTGGCGTTGTTGCCTTGATTTTGTTGCCCCGCACTCGGTAAAAGTTTCCTCAAAAAAATGTCCGTCCTTGAAATTGGTTTCTGTTGTCGGCAAATACCGTTAATTGGATTTTGAAATCTTTAATATCGGTAACAATTTCATCAAATTTGTTCTCTGGTTTGATTCTGTTTTAGGGTTTTTTTATCGATCTCATTCATCCCTTTACCTTCATATTCCGTTAGCATCGTGATTAGCGCTGCATATAATTCTGGAATTTCCCAATATTGAATGTATGGTCGTATTGCCAGATGCATTTTCTTTGCCAAGAATTCGCAAAGGAACGCTAGGAATGACTCGTCTTTTCCCTGGGGTTGCTCGTGAAGTTCCGTTAATTTTAGATTTTTTTTAACTTATTTTTGGAACAATGTTCCATAAAGCTGTAGTAAAATGCTTTCCACGTCACGTTATCATCCGCAATACCATCTTTATAAATGACAAACTATTGCTCTGTAACAGTGCGGTCAATAAGAACTTACAAACTCGAAAATTTTGTACTTTACGTCCATTCCTGAGGTTATAACTATCCGCCCGTGTCTCGAATTTTTCTATCTGTCTCTGTAGGGATTTTTCCGTAAGCTTCTGATTGATTTGGTTTTTTTTCTCCTGGTAGAATGTAGATACTGTGGGTTTGAGCCATGATGATAGGCTTGACGTCGGGAACTTCTGTGTCGTTAGTTATGACTGCCTGATTGTTGTCGGCCAAAGATGGGTGTCAGGGATGCTGACGAATGGTCCATTGCTTCTAACGAAATGATGTCCGATTTTAAGGTCTTTTTAACTTTGCTTACTTTTGGTGTGAGTTTAGACGGCATAGTTGGGAGAGGCTGAAGGAGGCCGCAATGAAGTGTAAGATTTAAAAGATAGACGTTGAAGATGCCCTGGAACGTATGATGGAAACGGAAACTTACGGTAGTTCTACTGATCCAAGTTTCCCTGACCCCTCGATTTCATATCACTGACCTCCAAATAACCCCAATTTAGCAAGACACTACTTGGTTACATGCGTTTGTAACGTTATGTTGTTGTTAGATTTAGTTACGATTTACTGTAGTTACGCTAAATAATGCTAAGATGGCTATAAATTAAGAATAACCACTTTTCAAAGGAAAAGGCAAATCCATTTCATCTATTTAGTTGTGGTTTAGTCAGTTTAAATTTTCCGGGTTTAACAATTGTGCAATTTAATTTATGACAAGTTTGTTTCACATGACATTTTTGAAGAACTTCTTTCTATGCGAGAGAAAATTAAAAATTGGTAAATCAAAACTGGTGAGTATGGACTCCTTGTAACGTTTACATGTAAAATGAAAGTTAAAAAATCGCGTTCCAAATAAAAAGTTTTGAAAAAAAAGTCCGACAACATCGTTCCGAAAATAAAAGTCGGAATACATGCTATGCTTATGCTAAAACTTTTGACAAGTTTTTTTATGTATCAAAAAATATCTGAAAATACTGTTTATAAATTTACCAAGCTGTTTTATTCAAAAATATTAGTTTGGGAAGTTGAACTCAAGTTGAGTATAGGTGACATCCAAACACCAGCGGCACTACGAATTCAAGGCAAGTTCGTTTTTACAAGACGTCTCTGAAGTTTGTAAGGAAGACGAAACCTTACTTTTAATTATACTATCAGAAATTAAATCCTTGTCTGAACATCTCTTAATGTATTTTAAGAAAGCCAATGCGCCAACTTCCTCACTAGTATGGCGCTGTTGTAGGGAATTGAACTCGGACACCCACAATTTCAAGTTAAGTGCTTTATATTTTCCCTCCTAGTCACTAAGCAAGAAGTCTTGAAAACTATTGTGAGCCTCAAATATATGTAGTACGCGTGTGTGCGGTGATTTAGTCTTCAAAAACTTGTCCGAATGTTCAACTAGAGTTCTTGCAGCGTATCAAGCCTTGCGTATGGAATTGTGAAAATGACATTGGGAACTCATCCATGCCTTTTGCAACTCCGTAGGAACGAGGCAAGGGAATCTTCCAAATTTATGATTGGCTGACTCGATTGACTTCCAATTTGCCCGAGTCGGTATATTGCCACTGGAATTCCTATTTCTAAAGCGTTGCGCATCAATCCTTTCCTGAACCACTTCCTTTGCGCGCAACCATTGCGCATGCGCTCAGGGTCAATTTTTTTTTCTAATTCTCTTGCTGCTGCAAATGCCGTGCACACATCCTCAAACATTTTATCAAAAACTGCAGGGTTGAAACGTGATGGATCCATTTCAGTTTACCGTGAGTTGCAAATTTTATTACGTTTTTTTTGTAATAGTTCTTGTAGAATTTTTTAGTTGGTCATACGTCTTCAAATTTTTCACTTCTGCTGCAGCATGGTAAATTGCGTCTACTGTAACACACATACTGTTAGAGCGCCAAATACGGCGCTCTAACAATTCAAACTACGTTTTGAGCATTTGTATTGAGCCGGTAAAGAATCCAAAGTAGCCAGATGCTCCAGTTAGTATCTTGTTTTTGTTGGTAATTAGTACTCCCGTAATTTTGTTTAAACTTATATCGAATACATCGGACTAGATATCAAGCCAAATTTCTTGCTTAAAATTAATGCTAGGGCTTTTGAGGTTATTGGAATCAAGAAATTCGACAAAATCTGAAATAGCGGGAAGCTGATAGATTGTAGAGATTTGAACTTTTGGGAATCTGTTGCAAAGCCGGTAAGCTAGTTTGCTTGCATGCATCGAATTTCCTCCAAGACAGAAAAAATCGGAGTCAGCATAGATTATTTCTTGTGGCATTTCTAGCGCTTCTGCCCAAATATGCTTAATTTCAGTGCACGTTTTGGAAGCAAGGCTCACGTTGATTGGAGGTTGCGCCGCCAACAATTTTACTGGACCATTGCTGTACAATTTCCCGGATGGAGAGAGTGCAATAGCTTCGACGGCTATAATTTTTGCTGGAATAGCATGCTTCTGAAGACGTCAGGAACAGTTTGATTTCAGTTTCAATGGGACATTTCTAGGGTTGTTTTGTTTGACGAAGGCTACTAAATTCTGCGTATTTTCATATATGCGTATTTGCACAACGGCCTGAGAAATGCCGGAAAAATTTTGAATTTCCGATTAAACTTCGCCGAATTCCAGGCGCATTCCATGAATGAATTCCATACTTCGCCTTCTTCGTCAAAGTAGCAAACATCCCCTGTTCTGAACATGCTCCCGTTTTCAAAAGGATTAGTTGCAAGGCCCGAATCCTCTCTATTCAAATATCCCGCCATCAGTCCAACTCCAAAAACACAAACCTCTCCCGATACCTCTATGGAAACTGGGTCACCAAAAGGATCTAATATGTACACGTTTACGTTAGGCATGGACACCCCTACCGAAAGTTTCTCGTACATTTTCCCAGGTTGAAAGGTTTTGAGGCATATACCAAACGTTTCTGTTGTTCCATAGAGGAATCGGCAACTATAATTTCGCTTTCTTAAGTCTAACTCATTTAATCTTCAGCCGGCAAGTGCCATGAACTTCAATTTTGAAAATATTTTTAATTAGATTTCTTCATTTTTAGTTCTGTTGAGCAGCTGTTCGGCAACAACTGTAGAGGCAAAGAAAGAAGAAATTTCTTTCTCATATATCCAACGGATTAGCTTCGGAGCAGGTTTGTTTTTGTCTCTTCTGAAGGAATATAGAAAGTTCCGGCTACGAACCACGCGATCTATGCGTCGTAGATCGAGGGAATGAAGCCAGGAGAAGCAATATCCCTTATCTTGACTTGGACGTCTTGATATCATCGACGTCGTGAGCGCGACAATATTTTATAACCCTTGTTCAAAATTTTTATGATTTCAAAATTTTCAAAGAAAGTCTAGAATTAAGGCAAAATAAAAAAATCTTAGAACGAGCTTGCTTAGCCTTAAAATAAAGTTTGATCAATGGGATAGGTTTAGGTCAAACCATTTAAATGAAATATTTATTCTAAGTCAAGCCTCGACTATTTACAATTTGCTCCAATTTTGTTGAGCCACAGTTATTGACTTAAATCTCCCCGTCAGCATTGTGCCGCCGTTTGATTGGTCATATTTAATTCCATTTACTTGTCTCCAGTTGTCAGGGTTTAACCAGCTTTCGCCTGGCAGTAAAAACTGTGCAGTAGCCGCATTCTTGCCAAGAAAATCTGCTGCCGTTTCGAAGAATTGATCTTGGGTGTCTTTGCAAAGTGTAGCATTAAGCACAAAGCTATTTCTGTTGGTGAAGATAAACATTAGATAAAAATTATGCCTTCTTAGAACAAAAGGAATTTATATTTGATCTTTGACTTCCTCTGAGCTTAGAAGGGCTTGAATGGTCTTACGTAAGTTAACATTTGGCCATTTTTTTTGCTATTTTTTGTATAAAAAATAGGGTGAATCGACTGACTAAAAACCCATAAACAAGAGTTGCTTAAGATTGAGACTGCAATTTGTGCAAATTTTTAAAAGATATTGGAAAATTTATTTCAAGAATATCAAAAGAAAGATAAATTTCATTTGTAAATACGACAATTGCCTTAAAAATCTATGTAGTGTCATTTGAAACTTTGAAAATTGTATCCAATTTTTAATGTAAAGACATTTATGGATTTTATTTACTTATACAGATTAGATAATACAGATCAGCTCAGCACGTGTATATCTGTCATATTATATATATCTGGAGAAGCGGGTTTAAATTTGAGACCCGGGTACAATAGAGACCCGTCTTGTATTGAAAATTTGGCTTGTTTCGCCCGGTTTATTTTATATTATATTGTAGCATTTACGGCAGATATGATATGAGTCTATGTAACTTACTTCCCGGTGAACACTACTTCAGGACATTCGGCCACTCTCTCACTCTTACCAAGCAAATGCAGAGTATACTGAAATTAAAAACTTTGCAAATGCAAAATTTTTTAAAATTTTTGGAAGTTGAAAAAAGCTTATTTGTATGGCAAGATTTTTACTTTTGTTCCCTGGGCACTTTTCAGCAAGAAGCAAGCGACGGTTAAGAGAATTATGCTTCTTTTGAATATCATGCTAATTCTTCGAATGCAAACTTGACAGATAACAAATTTGAGTTTGAGCCTTAACTGTGTTTCAATTTAAGCCTTTAAAACTTTAGTGGTAAACGACAAAGGCAAATTACACTGCAACTTCTATTGGACTTGTGTCAAAGCTTTTAAACAAATTTTTTTAGGCGGCCGAGGCACTGCGGCAATAATCGTTACGCAAGGGCAATTTTACTGCAATGGGCCCGTCTAAGGCGGTGTGGGTAGAAATACCCCCTCCATTAACATACATACATACAAGGGCAAATTTAGATTAAAGTCGCTCTAAAGTTAATTAAGTTTACTTGGATTCTATGATATTCAGAATTGCTTTGAAACACTCAAAAATGCAAATGGTTAGCTTGTAAGATTGGCCCTGGAAATTTTGCAAATTCTACAAACGTGGGATTATGCTACAGACTTTAGCGAGAGGCCTCCTTAGATTTTCTTCCTCATCTCGTCCAGGTCCAAATTTTAACTCTATTTTAGCTTTGACGTACGGTTCACTTTAATAATTTTTTGAGGAAATAATAATACAATTAAATATAATAATACAATTAATACAATATCAATAATACAATTCTAATAAGGTAAATTTTGACTGTTATTTGGATTTGGAGACTAGTTATAAATATCAGTTTAAAAAAAAATCAAATGATAATCATTTTTTTCTTTACAATATCAAAAACTACAATATCAAAAAATTCCAATACGAGCTACATATTATTTCTATTCCTATATTCCTATAAGGCTGGCCGTGCTAAAGCGGCCAGCATTTTTGTTTTATATTTTTGTTTCAAATTCTAACAGACTAGCCAGACATGCTTCTTCTAGAGAAGAGAAGCTCTTTAATTAAAAATGTGAAACAATGCCTTGTCTGTTTTTGTCCTGTTCTTGCCGTTTTCTCGTGACTATTAAAGTATTCCTTAAAAAACTGGTAAATATAGTTATGCCAATTTGCTTGGTACCCAATTACTTTTTAGGTTTGGTCTGAACCAAACCTAGGCCAACTTTCTGGCCCAGGTGTCCAATCGAGGTCGCATTGTGATTTTACAAAATGTTTGCATATCTGTGTGCACTCGTGACCATTACCGTAGTTTTTGGATCGAATGATTCCCGACATCGCTATGTGAATAAGTGGAACTGTCTTACCTACGAACAAAATTGACCTTCCACTAGACGATATGATGGTCATCATTTAACTTTCTTTCTAAGTTCTGTTCATAAATAACGTCGAAGATCAGATAGTTCAGCAGAAGGTCTTGAAATGGCCTTTCATGCCTGCATCAAACCATTTTAGGATGTGTCAGCTTTTAGTTATGTTTTGAATTTGGTTTCGGAATTATACTATATTGAACTATACAATTATTTTGAAAATGTTGTGATTATGAATTAATTGCAGAGATTTCGAAAACAAATGCCCCCTAAAATATTTAACAATAAATAATTTGCTTAGTTTAGTGTGTTGCCTTTGTCAAAGTCCTCACGGTATATTAGTTTCAATCTGATACGCTATTTACAATATTCAACAGTATTATCAATCTCCAGAAAATAATGCCTCACAATTCGTCTGAATGTTTTTTTTTGTTTTGTTTTTTTTTACATTTTTTAAATACAATTCTCTTACTTATTTAGTGTTTTTGCATATTAAAAGCTTTCAAATTTAGCGCCTTCACATCTACCAATTGTGGTTTACCAGTCCGACGGAACAATAAATAAAACAAAATTGTGTTTTACCAGTAACTGCATGCAAAAATTTAATACTAGTAGTTTTTTCAATACCACTTTTTTCATAAGCCAAAATATGAGCTGTCAATTTGGAAAAGCGGTGTTGTGATGATAAGTTTTCTAGGCGTTTACGAAACATTTTGACGAATATTTTTTCTAGATAAGTTTACGCAACTAATTTGACAATTATTTTTTCTAGATAAGTTTACGAAACAATTTTGCAAAAGTATTTGCTAGTATCTAAACTCGTATTGAAATTCAATTAAATAAAAATACTTTAATGTGTATTTGTAACTTTGTAACTCACAGTTCTCAAAACCTTACAAAGTTTTTTTTCCGCCTCCTTAAAGATACGATTTAGATTAAAACTATGTTTTCACTATGTCAGTGACTCTAGTAGTCAGTAGTTTTTGGATACAATAAAAGTATTTATTGTATCTCTGTGTTTGGAGCTGGGAGGTCATTGGGAAGTCATTTGGAGGTCATTGGATGATCAGAGCGTTCCCGATTGGTCATTTGAGGGCTACGGACGAGGCCGCCTCAGAGAGCATTGTTTCTTTAGAAGTGTTTTGGCGGATTGCAGCGTATAGCCGTCCTCAGCGCTTCAATAGCGAAGACGTTTTAACTGCTGATTGGAAGGTTTGAATCCCCGTTCTCATGCTGTTTAGTGGAATGAGACAGACGCTCTAACCCTAGACTAAACTTGGCCGACACATTAAATAAATGTGAAAAAATTCAGACGTGTTGAGAGGCATTTTGTTTAGGAGATCGATAATATTATAAACATTTTTTTTGTTCTTTGACATTTCCACTAAGGGTTCGTCAACATGTGTGGAGTACTGTGGGTACTGTGGGTTGCGGTC
>JAQFYP010003725.1:0-10549 GCA_034694865.1 Bilobella braunerae
GGCGGGGTGGAGCCGGAAGGTACCCTGGTGGAGTGGTTACGCGCCATTTGACTTCGCACGCAGTTCTTACCATTCAGCGATTTTTGACAAATCGGACATGATGTGGTACCATCTAGATTTTGTATGACGGAGAGATTGTGAACTGTTTTCAAATGACGTTCTAAATTGTCTTTTCCAAAAGCCAATTTAGAACAAATTGAATGGGAGGCGTGTAGGCTCCTGCAGCTTTTTTTTTTGCAAAAGCGAAAGTTAGGTTGGAGTCGGAGGATAATGTCTGGAATCGTTGTCTCAATTTGTAACTTTCGTATTTTGCTCTTTTGAATTTGTGTAAAATTTTTGCAGAAAGAATTTTGTGGGCAGATTTTTTAGAATTTTCCAAATCCAAATTCTCAAAATTTGGTTTTTTCGAAAATTGGATTGTGCTTTTTGAAATCAAGGGAATCTTCCTCTTGAAATCATGAATCGCTTGTGAAATCTTCTCCCATACTGGTTTATCATCAAATTCCGCTCAACAATCGCTGCTAGATCGCTGGATCGCTTCTTCAAATCTCAAAATTTCAAAAAATCAATTCACCTCAACGCTTAAAATTTCAAAATTTCATCAGATTTCGTCCTCCTGTACAATTTAGAAAAGTGAATATTTCTGCGCCGCTAAATTTAAATACTAGGGCGTTTTTTTTTTTCAAAAAGTTTTATGACATTTTTTTTTTCTTTTTTTTTTAAATTTCAGAACACCGCTTTTAGTAAAAATTTATTGTTTTAAAACTTTAAAATAATTTTTTTAATTTTAAGACAAGCAGTTTTACTCATTCATCTCCTGATCGATTGATGCAGTGGATATAACTGTTTTGTTTTGACATTTCTGAAAAATGTCAAAGTTGACAGATGTTCCAAACGGCTATAGAACAAAATAAAAAAAACACAATTTCTAATTACGAGCTCATATTTTTCAAAATAATTTTTTAAATCTAAAGCAATCACAGGACCGCGAGAATTGTTTTTGAACAGTGCCCACAAAAGATGACCGTAGAAAATGCTGCTTTTACTTTTAAATTGTGTTTGCTTTTTGAAAATTAGAATACCTTAGATAAATTTCAAATTATCAAAAAACATTCAATTTAAAAAGAAAACGGATGTTTGTACTAAATTTTGAAAATTCAAAACGCAAGGCACAATTTAATACCAAAAATCCGGATATAGACCCTTGAAATGCAAAATATCATTCAATCCTAACCTAAATCCTAATTCATCCTAAATCAATCGGTATTTAACTGATTTGAAAATTCGATTTCTTTTTTAATTAATCAACTCACCAATCAACAAGATGACATTTGAAAAATAGCTAATGTTCTAAATTTAGAAAATTTAGATTTTCTTAATCTAAATTATAACTAAAATGTAAGAAAAAAATTAGTACGTAAAAGTCACACGGCGTTTATTTGATTTTCCACTCTTTCTGAAAAATCCTCTATTGACGACCTTTATTTGAACAGCATTCGTTCAAGTGTAAACTCAAAATTTGGAACAAAATGTTGAAATTATCACTCATTAAGATATTACAGAATGAATATCTTAAATTTAAAAAAGAGCATTTGTTTAAAAATTATACGGCTAACGGTTTGCACTATTTTGAAAATACAATTCTAATATTTTTAATTAATTTTGAAAATAATTTTTAGAACAAGATTCTTTTTAAAAACTATTCAGATAGTGTACATTGTCTTAAACATTTTTTAATCAATCCTGTCATTGCAACTTTCTTAAAAAGAGAATTTTTAAATTATCAGCAAAACATTATTTAAGCAAAATTTGGAAAATGAGACTCCAAATTTTTCAAAACATACTTTTGAAATATCACAATTTTCTAAGCAGATATTTTAATTATTCATGAAGTCCAGGATAAACTTCACGTTCTGAAAGTACAACTGATGATTTTGGTTAAAAATTGAACGGCAAACTTGTACGCCCCATTTAAAAAACCGCTTGTAGTTGTTTTTGAAAAGTATTCCTAGAACAAGTTTTTGTACAACGTAAATAATCATGTAATTTACATTTTTAAACGTGTCGAGCGGACGAGCCTCATATCAATGAAACCTTTTTTTAACAAAATACAAAAACTCCTTTTTTTAACCAGAATTCGGATAATGCATTTTTTAAAAACGTAGTTTACTAACAGTTTTAAAAATCGAATTTTTTAAATTCGTTTCTAATCGTATTCTCAAGTAACCTCACCTCAACTCCAGGTTTTGTAAAATACGGTTGAAGACATTGCATAAAACTTGAACGGCAATTTTGTGCGCACTATTAAAAAAGACGCTTGAAATTTTTCAATTTTTTTTTAGATTTGTATATTTTTAGATTATAACCACTCTGACTGCAACGATTTCAAATCAGACCCTTCAAGGGCCCCCTTCTCACAGATTTTTCACTTTTCTCTTTTTCACAGGGGGCCCTCAAACTCTCACTTCCAAAGGGGGCCCAATGAAAGTGAGCACTTTTTAAAAAATTGTTTGAACAAAAAACGAGATTAAAAAAAGCAAGGTTGTTACAGCGACCAATAACACACACCCCCCTCATAAGGTTATCTCACTCGCCGATTTTGACCATTTTGTTGATATGATTGTTTCTTGAATATTCAAAATCAAATCCGATTTTCAATTTCTTTAACTTAAAGTTCACATCAACATTTTTTTTTAGAAAAGTCAATGACTTCTCAGATCTGATGAATGTCCGGAACAAAATTTCAACCCTTTCAAATCTGCTTATGGAATTAATTTAAGTCCTGAGGAAGACCTGTTGTGCGAATTCTATAATTATTAAAAAGTTGTGCGATTTGGAAAAAAAACAAGGAATCTATCTACTATTCCAGAAAGGACTCTTGGCGTCTATTTGCTCAACTATTGGACTTTAGGAAGATTTAAAATAATTTCATGGGATCAATTACATCATGACGGCAAAGTTAAATCCAGATTACATTGAAAACACTTTCGGATTTTTTTTCGAGGAATTTTGAAGTATAACCTAAACCCATCAGCCACTGAGTCAATTCACAGAGTCAAGAGGGTAATTGTAGACAGAAATTTTCAGCATTCAATAGCCCCAAATGTTCAGCCGACCAAAAACCCAAACCAATTGACCTCAAGTTCTTGGGTATTGTTATCCGAGAAAAAGTTCTCGCATCAGAATGCATTTTTTTTAGAAGGTTTTGAAGAAATGGATGCATTAAAGGACTTCAATTTGGAGATGGACTCGATCGAGACTAATTTTGAACAAGTTCCGTTCAGCGACAAATCGGAAATTGGAGGAGGCGAATATGTGGCTGGATTTGTTGCCGAAAAATTCTTTACAAAATTTCCCGAGCTTCGCAGAAAAGTCAAAGAACAACCCAATAAAAATTCGCTGTGGATCCAAAAATTATCCAGCGGTAATCTCGTTGAATCTTCCAAAATTTGGTTTTCCCAGTTTCGAAATTTTGAAAATTTATTTGAAGTCCTTCATCTTAGAGCCAAGTATCGTCAAATCTCTTTCCGCGATGCTCGTCGAAAAGTTTCCTACAGAAAAGTCCCACAACAAATTATTCGATTTTATGCTCGTACAAGAATTTTCATTCGAATTGCAAGCCTGAACAAGGAGACGGAGTCATTTCAGCGATTTAAAGCTGGACAATCCTACGAGGCAGCGATGGATACAAACGAAAATGAAGCGGGAGTGTTTCATACCCCACTGACGGAGTCTACGCTCACAGCACAATGGACTCGGCCGAAATCGATTGGGTTGATGTTGTGCATGAATTACTTACCGTTTTGAATATTTAAGTATCGCTCAAAAATAATGTTCCAGATTTTACGGTACATTTTTTTTGTTTTTGGAAAATAAAATTTATCGAAAAATTCAAACATGACAACAATTTTGAAATGAAGGCAAAACGGTCCCAAAATTTCTGACAAAAAAGCTCCATTGGTTTTGATGGGAGTGAAACAACCGTATTAGAATGCTTGTTTAGTGGCCATGAAAAAAGGCTATATTCTAAATTTAGAAAACCTAACACCGTGTAAACTATAAAAGAAATGTAGGACGACTTTGGAAATGAGCCTTTAAAACGGCGTTTAATTCCTTTAAAAACAAAAGCCAAGCTGAACCACTTTTTCTAAAAAAAAAAAAAAAACTCTTTCGATCACCTTTATTTGAACAGTATTTTTTAGAAAGGTCAACTCTGACAACAACTTGATCATGATCAGGGACGTTTTCCCTGATTTTGGTTGGTCCAACGTTTTTTTTTAAATCATCATGAATAGTTTTTCATGATGTTTTTAAACAACCCAAGTAATTTGCATTCTTTTTTTAAATGTAATAAGCCTCTGTTACTTTTCTTATAAACAAAAATTTTTAATTATCACTGATTTTTTTTAAACACAATTTTAAAAAAATCACTGTAACTTTAAACTTTAACTGACAACCCAAACCTATCAAAAGCACGACTGATGACTTGGATTAAAAATTGTACGGCAAATTTGTACTCAACTTTTATATGAAAACGTTATTTTTTATAGCCCCACCTCCCCATGTAAAGTTATCGAAATGTTTACACAAAAAGTCAACACTCACTCAGCGCCAGAAATGTTTGTTTGGAACAACTTTTGTTTTAAATATTGATTTTTTTTTATGAAAAATCCTCCTGTCCTAGGACGGGCTTGCTTTCTAGTTATTTAAAAAAAAAAGGCGCGTCACGTTGTTAAAAAAAAATCCACCACAAGTGAGCAACACTCCACCGATTTATGTAAATCTATGTAAAAACGAAATTTTGACTGGTTGTGAGACCCTCACGGGTATATGTCGGTTCCGGCACAGTCCACCGTGGGCAGGGCGCCGTTGCCAACGGTTTCGGCCCTGAAAAGCACGGTCACTTCTCCTTTAGATAAAATGGACCAATGTCATCGCCATCGTAGGTTGACGTGTAACACTTTTTCCGTTTCAGTTTTCAGCGGTGTCGTGAGCGCTTTCGGGTACTCAAGCATTTGGCATTCGACGCTTTGAGACACCGTGACGCTGTTTTGAAATAAAATGACAAATCAGCAGCGATTTTTCAAAACAGAAGTTTATAGTTTCTCACAAAGTTAAAACACGATTTTTATTCTAGTTTTGAAAAAGTCCCACTTACCGCTGATCGCTGAAAATTAGTGACGTTAGTGAAAAGTGTAGAAACAGATACACACTGAAAGCTGAATGCTTTTCGTTTTGTTTAATTTGAAATCTCAGCGATTTCAAGCGCTTAGCACTTTCTTTCCGAAATCTCCACCAGAGTTCATTGTGCCAATCCAGCGATTTGGCGACCAGTGATTTTGGCGATCCAGCGACAGCGATGTGTAAAATTGTTTCTACCGTGCGCTTTGAGTGCTTTTGCAAAATCTCTCGGATAACTTCGGTTTCGCTCATTTTTCGAACTTTTCAGGCGACAACCAAGTATCCTTTGGTGGTAGCGCTCCGCCAAGCGAAACAAGTATCGCAGCGTCGCGAAACCGTGCTTAAATCCCAGCGCTGAAGACGCTTTTTGCCTTATCTAAGATTTTTAGAAAAATTTCAAATTCAGCTTCGAATTCCAAATTTTGAAGGGCAAATGAGGCAAATACGAATTCAAACGCTCGATGGTTCCCATATAACCTCGTAAAAGAACAAGGCCAGCTATTAGTGACCTTTGACCTCACACCAACAGCTGAAACGTTTAAATAACTGAGAAATTATTGTTGTGCCTTCAGGGAAATCGCTGATTTTGGCTGTTTTTTTTTGTATCTAAAATCGCTTTTATTGTGAAAAGCGTCTTTGACCTGCAGTGATCTAATGATAACTCTAATGATCTTCTTGCAGTACGATTGCGGAATGTTGCAGCGATGGTGGAGGATCGTTTCAATTTCGACTTTTGGGATTTCGTCGAAATGGAGTTCGATGAAGCGATTTCGAAAAGCGCGCGAAAGGACTTTTCAACCGCCGTGGAATCACGGTGGATTCTTTGTCTTGAAGAGGACAAACCGTGGATGCGCCTCCACGGTATGCCCCGTTTCGGTGACAAACAACTGCCGGTTGTCGTCCAGGAGTCGATGAAGCGCTTCCAGCACCTTTGAAGGAGCGAGATTGTTTTCGTCAAAAAAGGATCCACTCTCCACGGCTTACGCGCGCTTCCCAAATACCTGTTTTTTTTTATTTGTATTATTGCTCCCTGTTGGCACGAAACCGATGTAGCCCTTGATATATTATAAGCTATTTAATTAAATCTCGGAGGGAAATTTGAGTTTGGCTTTTAAACGTAAAGTAATTTTGTGATGTGTAGACATTTTCAGTTTTAAATTTTAGTGTTAGGAATTAATGCAATAGAAGAGAAGCACTAGTACTAAGGAATTTGATTACACACAAGAAAGTTTTGCTAGGTCAATTTCTAAAGACACAAAGGAAATAATTGGGGAGTCATAATTTTTATATAGAGAATTGAAATTAGGACAAATTAGATGAAAGCGCTGGATGGCCTTCGGATTCCGGGGATTACTTTAGTTGCGCATGACTTCAATAACGACACCTGTTTCATTTAAACAGAATATCTTGCTTTCTCCATCGGAAGTTACTTGCATGTAACCGCTTCGAATTCTGAATCTTGTATCCGCTTTTTCTGCTTTCATGAGCTTTCCAAAATCTCTGAGCTTTCCTTCCCCGGATCTCTCCAGTTTTGTGAGCTCCAGGTTTATAAATATTCCTTTCAAAGATACGTTTTTAGATAAGGCCGATTTTTTGGTGAGAATTGAATACTTGTACTTTTCACGCATCAGTTTGACCTGGATCAATCGGGACTTTGACGTTTTTTTTTTCAATTCTCCTACGATTGCTAAGCGACACTGAACCGAGTTCTAATTTCTCAAAAATGTTAATCACTTTAGCTTCCAGTTCAGGAGGCGATTCGGTACTCGATTCTGGGACACCAGAAATAACTATGTTCGAGCGCACTAGCTCTTTGTTGATCTTTTTGATTTCAGCATCAACGTTTGCAAATTTCGTACTCACGGATACTGGATCAATTGTTTCGGTACACTTGAATTTTTCAAGAATTGGTTTCCACTCCAAAAATTGAGTTGATTTTGTATTCGAGGTTTTCAGAAAGTGGATCCAGTTCAGTTTGGCTTTTAGCGTTCTTGTCATCGTTTTCTATAGGTGACGATGCTTGCCTTTTAGCAGTTGGCGTTTTGAGTGAGGGTGTGGATATACTAAGAAATGGGTTGAGAGTAGGAGAGTGCAATAACTTACACATTGTGTTTATTGATTTGTAATCAATTTGAGCTCAATTGGAGATCAACCAAAATACCTGTTCAAAATTTGTTAAAAATATAAAAATATAAATTAATTGATTTATATGGTTTAATAGGAAACTTGCAACTGAAATGTTTTTAGGAAAAATTCAAGTTTCCAATTTCCATGTATTTTTGGTAACGCTTTGATAACACATTGTGAGAGAAAACGAAATACAATTACAATTTTAATGAAATGGAAAATTTGCTCATTTTAGGCTCACTTCAATTAAAAAACTGAAACAATAATAAAATAAAAAAAAAGGCAAATACTATTTGGAAAGTGAGAAAAAAATTTAAGATCATCAGTATAAATAGATTTGTATAAATTATTTGGCAGGTTAAGTTGAAACATAAAATTAATGATTCACCCAACAACGATGACAAAAATATCGAGCCAGCTCCATGAAATTCGCAAGCATGAAAACGGGTTAGACCACTTGAGCCCGCGAGCCATCACTTTGAGTGCATTTTAAATGAATGATGAATGAATCATTTTAATTTTTAAATGACAAGCATTTTAAAAAAATATAGGAAATAAACTACTTTTCTAACTGATAAATATCAATAACGGAATTGTAATCATGATCAATCCTAAACCAATCTATTCACTAAATGAAAAGTCTATGTGTTTTGACTAACTAACTGTTAAACGACATTTAAGTTAAATAATTAACTAATGAACGTTCGAAGCGCAATTTGTTAAATGCTTTTGTTTTACCAAATTAAACCTGGAAGTGACACTTATTTAATTAAGTAAAGTTGCAATTAACCTAATTACCTTCTTCTGGCTCCCAACTTTTCAAAAAATGTCTAAAAATAATTTAGAACAAAACTTAAAAAAGAGAATTACAGAAATTCCAATCACAACTAAACACAAATATAAATGATTCAATATTATTTGAGTACAGGTTTTCTAGAAGAATGGTCATTTCAAATTGAAAAAAATTTCCGTTTGAATTCGAAGACAAAAAGACAATTAATTTTTACTTTAGACAAATTCCATGCTTAGGAAATCCAGTTTTTTTAGTTGAAGCTTTTGTAGCCGCTTTTAAAAGTTATTCTAAAATGATTTTCTTCCATTATTTTTAACACCAGATTGTTTTTTTGAAAATCAGAATTTTTAAAAACCAAAATCTTTTAAGATCAAGAATTTTTTTAAATCAAATAAGAAAAACAGAATTTTTTTGAAAACGAACATTGCATGAACAATATTTGTAGAGATCTCTACATCTCTTTCTGCCAGAAGTCTAAAGTGGTAAGCAATTTAATAAAGGTAGTTGGGAATTTATATGATTTTTTCTGTAAGGCATAAAACATGAATTTGTATTAAAGAGTCTTAAGCAGAATAAAGCTTTTTTAAAGAAGTGTTTAAATTATAGGTATATTATTGCTTTGCTAAATTTAATTTAAGGTTAAATAATAAATTTAGCAAAGCTTCAGTGGTCCGAATTCCATGTTGTTGTTTTCAATTATCAATGTCACTTTAGCATTTTGTAGCGATTCAGCGATTCACCTGTTGCTGAGACCTTGGGGTAAATCCATGTTGCCCACGGATTCATGGCTGCAAAAAGATGGAAATTTGAATTTCCAGCTATTGGCACTTCGGCGCCCTTTTCGCACAAGTGGGCGTAAGCTTCCTCTTCCAGAATTCGAGACGCTGGAGCATTTCCGGTATGGCGAAATTGATTTTGCCCAGAAGAATCCAGTACCTTTTTCTTTAATTTTTCATTTGAAAATTTTTTAGTTTTTTTTTAATTTGAAGTTTTTAGAAAAGCCGCTCGGGTCATATAGCAGATGAGCAAAATAACTGTTTAAAAAAATACTCAAAAAAGCTTTAAAAATGTAAAAATTCAAAAACTCATGGGTTTGTCTTTCGTTTTCGAAATTTTACATTCGCATGCAATCACCCATTCAAAAAACTCAAGAGACAAAATATCGTATAGTTTTAATTTTCAAAAATTATCTTCCTCCCGATTGTTTTGTTCTTTTGTTCTGTTCTCGTCCCACCTGTCAAATTTAAAAAAGTTAATAGTTCTGCGCCGCTTAATTTACAAACTATTTGTTTTCAAAAGGCTTTTTAACAAGAGTTTTTCTTCCAAAGTGTTTTTCTTAAATTTCGAAAGACTGCTTTTATCAAAAACATTTTGTTCTAAGTCATTTTAAAAACTTTTTTTTAATTTTAAAATAAGTTCATTAATTGTCTTACAATTTTGCTTACAACTTTCTGCTTACAATTTTCTGCCAATAGATTCCAAAAATTTACATTTTAAATGTCTTAATGCCAGACACCACAATTTCCGTGTCGTGAACGCTTCGAAGTACTCAAGCGCTTGGCACTCGACGCTTTGACCCACTGTGACGTTTTGAAATAAGGCGATAAATCAGCAACTATTTTTCGATTTAGAAGGTCCATAAATTGCTCCAACTTGTTCTACATTGTGTTTTTTTCTAAATCAAAAACTTCTTTTTTAAATTACGAAAAAATTTTCACCTACCGCTGATTGCTGAATATTTTACGTTCCAGAAAAATGTAGAAACAATTATTCAAAGTCAACCAACATAAATTTTTTGTGACGATGATTTCTCTTTTTCTTTTAAAAATTTTGGTCCTTTTCTAAAAAAAAATATTTTCAAAATTTGGAAAGTAAAAATTGTATAAGGATAAACATCGTTGACGAAAATTAATGACCTTCTACATGTTAAAACATGTATAAGGTTAAACATGTTAAAACATGTAGAAGGTTAAACATGTTAAAACATTCAACTTCATGGTGAAACATGAAGTTGAATTTCAAGCCGTTTTAGAAAATAAAAAAATTTAAAAAAAAAAATAAGAAATACAACAACACTTTTTGAAATGTTTTACATTTTAAAATGATTTGGAACGGATTTGAAATTGCTGCCTTCCCTGTGCTTGCGACAATTGACAGCGAAGAGGCGCTGATTGTGCAAGTGGGTCAAGAGTTGAACATTGCTCGTTTTCCCGCCCCCTGTTTCACCAACCAATAGGATTGGCTCTTTGAATTTGAGCCAACTACCAATCACAACACTGCGTTTGAAAGGTGGGAACAATATGTCAAAGTTCCTACAAATCGCTGCCGAGCACCGTTTCCAGTTTGGGCTGAGTCACACTTCAAGTGTTGTCATGCACTGGAGCAATTTCAAAAAATAAAATAAACGCGGAGAATCAGCGATTTCAAGCACCGCTTTTTAGTATATCT
>JAQFYP010003726.1:0-10548 GCA_034694865.1 Bilobella braunerae
AAAAAAAAATCCTTTTTAACAAATTATTGTCATCTCGTATCAAGCTTTCTTTTCTCTTCGATGTGACGACTCCGCTTTTTTTTTTTAGAAAAGAAAACTTAAAAAAATGGCTTAGAACAAAATGTAAGTTCAACACATCAAAAAGATGATGAAACCCATTCAAATGATCAACAATCTTTTTCCCTGAGTTCTGTTTCTTTTTTTTCTTAAATAAGCCGTACCCTAGTAATTCGATGGCTTACCCTAGACTTCCTTTACAATTAAAACTTTTTAATTACTTGAACAAAACGCGTGCTCTCCTTTCACTTTTTTTTTGTTTAAGAAAATAGGAATTTCGAAAAATCTCTCTTTTTTGCTCCTCCCCTTTTTGGAGCGTGTCAGTGACCATTAATTGGTAACCTGTCATTAGAAGTTGGTTTAGTGAGCAGCAAGCATCCGCTATTACAATTTTCGACTTTTCGGATGCCAGAAATTTTCTGTTAGGGTGAAGACGAGGCGAGTTGGTTTATGTCTTATTGTACGATGATGTGTGGCGCAGAGAGGAGTACGCAGATGGTTGCGATGATTGTAAATGACGTAAATACTATGAGACAGATTCGGTCGACGACCATTGCGGCGAACTTCCAGTCACCCACGATTTCTGCATCTTCCTCGGCCTTCTTCATGCGGCCGGTGATGAAGCGGAGTTCGCGCAGAATGCCTTGAAGGTCCTTTTGAGCGAGTGCGCATGAGGAAGACATCTCTGCGGCCTGGTCCATCCGGAGGTAGGACGTACTCGTCCGGATGTCGTCGTCCATGTCCAGGACGTTGGCCAGGAGTGACTTGGAGGAGCGCTCCCGTATGTCTTTCAATGATTTCATTTTATGGTCCATTTTTATAGTTTCTCGAGTAATTTTTTTCCCGGGACGACTCATTTGAAGAATCCATGGAAGCCATTGGAGAAAGAGGGTTTTCACCTAGAACGTAATGAAAAAACGTCATTACTCGACCTCATATCGCCTTTATGACCGCTTCCCCCGCCGACTTTGTTTTCTATTTATGTCAAATGTCCATGGCTCTAATGTCGGATGGAAAATTGCATGCTGCATGTCAGGCTGTTCTTGTCTACTTTCACTTTTTTACTTTCACTGTTCACAATTGAAATTCGACGCAGTTGTTTAACTTTTGTGGATAGTTTCCTGACTTTTTACTTTTCGCTCACGTTCGCCAGTTATTTTAATGCCACGTTTGGCAATCAAGTCTGAAGAGTCAAGCGCAAAATTGCGTAAGGAGAAAGTAAAATTCCTTTTGTATCCCATAGCCTTAACAGCTCTTGCTTTTGTGCTAAGCGGCCTTATTCCGTTTCGTTGTCAATCTTTGTCGTTTTTTTATTGACCAAAGCTCAGAATGAGCATCTAGAATGGAGGCATAAAGGCAGCGTGAGTGTTGTTGGTGAATTGAAAGTGAAAGTTGGGATGAGTCCTTCCGGGCCTTTAATGTTTGATGCTGTTTTAGGAGAGCATTTTCTTTTTCATGTGACAATCACATTTTACTTTCACTCTGGATCTCTAGCGTGACTGACAGGGGAAAGTCAGGAGGATTCTGAGGAAGAATTACGAGGAAAAAGAGTGCAAATGGAATATTTAATTATGAATCCGAGTGAGAGCACTGCCTGATTCAGAGGGTCGGATTTCCCTAGAAAGTCCAACTTAAACTTCATTATGACTTTCGTCTCGGAATTAACTCATGCAAAGGCTTTAGATTTCTCCGGGGTCGAGGCTAGGGCCACTAAAACTTTTACTTTCTTTGCTCAAGGGCCATGGGTACTTAAGGCTCACTTCACGGCTCTCAAAAAGGTCGTTTCCGGGAATTTCGCTAAGTCAATCCTGTCGTTACACGGGCGGATCAAAAATGAATAACAAACATTTCACATTGTTTGAAACAATGGAGCTTCTATAAGCTAAACTAAAAAGTTTTCAAATGTTCAAAACTCAAAATGAAAATATTACGCATTTCTTTCTCTTGAGGATTGCCTGCCATTTTAATATCATCTACTGACTACATTAAAACACTATGCTGAATTAAAACGTGTATTAAAATTTAAAATCTTGAGCCATAAAATTAAAATCGGTCGTTTCTTTGAGTTACTTTATGATTAAAAATTAGGCTACCAGCGCTTTGCTCCATTGTCTTAAATTTCTGGAGCATTACTGATCGTATTTGAGCCAATTTGTCGTGAGTGACCTATCTTGACCTCTATGCTTCAAAATTGTTTGTGTAAGGGCACTTTGAGCAGCGATGCAGCGCTTGCTGGAAGCCTTGAGCACAAAGAAAGGGCTGATTGAATTTTCCTTTAAAAGGATGCGACGAAAGTTTTCCATCCTCTTCACTTGTTTTCAGGATTCAGAACTTATTGTGCTCATAATCTCATCAAACTCCCTTTGTGATTAGATTCTAAAGATTTACACATCTTAGGGGAGTCAGCCAATGGCGTGCCGTGTTCTGCGGACTTTCTCAAATACCCCACAGCCTCATTCCCTAAGCCCCAACTTTCTTGTTCACGTTTTTTTTAACCAAGGTGAAAGCAATCTCTACATTGCGTGTACTCTTTGGGATTTTTAATTTTGTTGCAAAACCAAACCAACTTGTGGATTCTCACGGTTTTTTCTCTCGAGCTTATTTTATAATTGCCTTGGCGGAAGCGGATGCGGAGAAAATGGGCTTTGTTATAACCACCTGCTTTCTCTCCAGGTTTTACCTTTCTCCAGAAAAAAAAATTAATTGAATGTAGAGAGAGCGCTTCATAAGTGTGGGTAACCACATTTTTCCAAGAAACCTTTGTCCAGCCCCTATTTCTTAGCCAGGATTTCATATTTTCAAAAAAAATCTTCAAAAGAACCGGAAGTTTTTACGAGTTTTGGCTATCATGCTATCTGCTGTTGCGGCATTAGTACTATTCGTTTTCAGATATACAGAGTGACACGCTGAAAAATGTCGAAGATAAGAGCAAAAAAGCGTTTTCAGTTTGTGCAATTTTTTTATAGTGAAATTTTTTTCGGTTTGCTCAGCAGCACAACAAGCGAAGCGCTTGTGCGGAAAGGCTCTGTATAAATGCGCCGTTGGGAAGTGAATTTGTGGCGGCGTCAGGAATGGCGCGGTTGGTTTGAAGGTGGTGATATCTTTTAAGCTTTCCAACGGTGGACCAACCAATTCCCAAATTGAAGACTCTCTCTTGTCACCCTAAACTAGGCTGAATTCGATCAGGGAAAGTGTTGGCTGGAGAATCCTGGAGATCGCTGGAACTTCTGGCTGGAGAGAGGCTCTGTATCAGTTTTAGATTGAGCTGCCAGAGTCAAGGAAGAGGTAATCTTGCGTTTGAAGTCCTGGGAAGATCGACACTGTAATTTAATACTGGCTCCACCAGGTAGGGGGATAAAACCAAAATCACTTTTCACCCTTCATGACGACGACGCGCGACATCAGCCCAAAAATGCTGATCAGGAGGATTATAATCTTATCTTCCAGAAAGTTCCTCCAGAGCCATCCAGGCACGGAGACGCAATTCACTTCCCTATCCTCTGCATCACAGTTATGTTTTAAAATACTGCTGAGGAAGCAGAGCCAGCGATTTCTCAAACCAAACTTTCAAAACTTTCTCCTCCCTTTCACTTATTTTCCTAAATAGTCCTTCAAATGGGAGAATAAAGGAGGCACGCGGGGGTAGGCTTCAATTTTTTTAACTTTCACTTTTCTCTTTGAAAACTAATCCCATGTGGTTCTCTTTCTCAAGGGAGTTTTTAGTTTCAGATTTTTGCTAACTTTTTCCTGAATGTTTTAGACTTCTTTCTTAAAAATTGCAAAACGAACCGATGTGAATTTTTTGGGCAATGCATAAATGTTAGCTACGAAATGTGTTGAGGGCTCGAGTCAAGTCCCGGCTGGATTAATTTTGAATTTTGAGACTGTGGAAAATCTAGGAAATTTTTAAAACGATTTTTTAAACGAGACCAGAAGCCTGTTTTCCTGTCAGGTGGGACGGAAATTGAAGTGAGGAGAAAGGCCTGGGCTCTATTAAAATCAAGTTAAAATTTGGTTAAATTTGCATTTGGATTGACTACCACGGTCGTTATTTTCTCACAGCTTTGGATCATAAAAAAAAGGAAAAAGAAAAAAGAAGTTGAGCTATAAAAAATGCATATTCATGGGTTAAGCAGAGGGGTTTAAGGAAGCCAAAAAAATTGAACGGTTAAATGTCCCCCCATTAATCAACTTTAAAAGAAGAGCGAGGGGATTTTTGAATAATTTAAGGTTTCCGAGGCTCGTTTTCTGGAAAATAGAAAAATAAATGAAAAGGCGCTCCACATGCTGCGGGTGGCTGGTGCTTCTTGGGATTCAATTTATTGTTTGTCGGACAGTGGATGCTGGAGCAGCATTCCTTGATTTGTTTTTGGATCAAGCTCAGATTTCCTGGAGAAGCCTAATCCGCTGGACACCCCTTCCAGTCTATCACTGGGAAAATCAGACTTTCTCCTCGAAACGCAGCCTGTCCGTCAAGGGAGGGAGCTTCTCGTCCAAATTGAAGCGGACACGGCGAGTCCTGGATGATAATTTGATACGTGGATTTGCCCTGGCTCCCTTGCCAAACGCAAACGTAACTTGTACTTAACTTTCTCTTCAATTCGACTGGGGAGGAGAAAGCCCGTTTCTATTGTTGGTAAAGTACAAATCCAGGAGGACAAATCGCTTTGTAATTTTATTACAATGGGTGGCTTTAGAATTTTGGTCGAATGGGAATTCCATTAAGTTCAGGTAGATTTTAAAAGGGAGGGAAAACCAGCAGGTAATCATTTCAAGGCTTTGCTATTGCATTGATCTCGAAATCTATTTCGAGGGAAAGTTGCTTGTGGCAAGAAAAATAGACCCCGAAATCCATTCAATTTATTCCAACTCGTAATCCCTTCCCCCAAAATTAACTTTCTCCTTCAAATGAAAAGGTTTTTCCCGGAGTCACTTTCACTTTCGTCATTCATCTGATCGTCACTCCGTTAAGTACCTCCAGGAGCCCTTTAAGTGTAGGTTTGCGTTACCGTAACCAGTGGATAAGGGTCTCCAGGTTACAGATCACCCTTCCAGAGTCATGTCCAGTAGAAGCTAATCACAGCCTAGGAGCACTTTCCGGAGTGACAAAGGTGTTAGAGCCCTGTGAGGCAAAGGGCCTAAATCCTTTTCTCCCGAAGATAAGTACCCTTCCAGGAAAGTGCCTCAATTTGGAGGCTAATAAACATAAATCGTGTACTTACCCAAGGAGGCATGGCGTGCATGTTGGCAGTGCGATGATGGTAATTGAGAACCACAACGGTGAGAACCACAGATGAGGCGACCATGAACATTATGCAGTTGAAGTAAGTTCCTGGAGGGGCGAGGGCGCGTTCCAGAAGAAAAAGAAACATTCCAGGGTTAAAAATTCATTAGTTTAATATTCTGTGCTAGAGAAAGCGAGAGGAGAAAGTTGGGAAATACAATGGATAATTCAGAGGCATAAACAAACAGACCGGAGCAAGGCATAAGGGCTCCAAGGGGCCACGAGCCCTTATTTCCGTGTTGCATTACATTAGTTTACGAATATTCAGAAAGCACATTCCTTGATGCAGAGTGAAAGGATGATAGAAGATAGAGGGAAGGAAATGAAGTGAAAGTAAAACAGAGCACTACATGCACCACTAACCACGGCCACCGCCGCTCCCACGTCACATCCTCCAAGGCTCATGACTACTGACAAGGCTTAAGCACGAACAGGACATGACAGTATCACCAAAAGGCTCCTTCAAAGTGGCGCACAACTCAATCATCCCCACCATTAGCAAACACAGATTGGTTACTTGGAAAGCTAAGACAAGCGGGAGGATCAGAGGAGAAAGCAGATGGTGCGCCCGAGAATTTCGAGGAGAAAGTGCGACGACCTAATTTGGCAGAGCAGCAATTAATTTCTGCATCTTAGCTCTTTATCCTGGGCGTTGTGACTCAATCTTGCGAAATTTGGACAAGGGAAAGCGGAGGAAAAATGAGGTGTAATTAGTGTTTGGCCAAAAGATCATTTGTCTGGGAGGCTGCCGGGATTAGGGGAATCTTTTAAAAATTCATTAGGGCGGCGCATTCTCCCTCGTAATTCTGGACGTCGGCAGTGAATTCCGTTGTCGATTAAAAGTGGGCGGAGTACTGTTTCCTGGAGTAATAAAGATGAAGGGAAAATAACGAAAATGACGGAGGAGTCGTCTGGGTTCCATAAATAATAAAACTGAAAAAAACTTTCTTCGCAGACTTTCTTCTAGAGCCATTGTGTGTATGTGTAGGTTTAAGCGGAAAACAAGGAGACTCCTAAACTTCGCCTCTTTTATTCAGTTAATATATCACTTCCAAAAGGGAAAGTTCGGCCTTTATCTCTCAAAATTTGGAGGGGCTTCACGAGAGGGTAATCTATGGCTGATGACTTGATGAAAAATTGAATTCATTTTGGGCGGTGCGTTCAAAAAATGGCGGAAGAAAGGCCAAAAATGGTGATAGAAAGGCTGAAAAAATTGCTCTTTCAAAAAACAATTACGACGAGTTCTTAAAGGCAGGCGTGAACAAGGAAGAAAAAATGGCACAAAAGTGGTAAAATTACGCTGCTGCCGCCAACGTGGCATGTCCTGTTCCATACCATGCTTACAAAAAATAAGGACAAAAATACCACACGTTTACGAGCACTGCGCCTGCGCAAGGCGGTGTTTCACAAAAGCTGCAAAAATTATCACACAAAAATATGTTCCTTGAGTGTCCAAAATTGTAGTCAGTCAAGGCTTTGGGATTGTCGTTTTCTTGAAGAAAAAGAGCAGCCAAAAGTAGTGCTGTTCTCAATTTCTTTTCTTTTTTTCAAAGTCACGTCAAAAACTTTCCAAACAAAAAAGTAGTTGTGTGCCGCTTTTTGGTTCTTTCGAAAGTAGCTCCCACTTACTCGTACTTCCCGCAGAGTTATTCCAAAATACTTTTTTCAAAATGGCTCCCGCCTTCCAGAACGAAAAAGTTTGACCTCCAAAATTTCTGATTTCTGCTGCATAAAAGTATGACTGGAGGAGACTGGAGAGTAAAATAAATTCAAAGGCTAGACGGTTTCAAGAAAAAAAAATCTACGCAAAAAAATATCAGATTTCGAGGGATTCAGAGAAAAATCTGATTCAGAGAAAGAGAGCTATTCAAATCGTTGAGTTTGAAAAATAGGCTTAAAAGTTTCAAAGGTGCTTGCTCATGTGAAATGGAAGTAGAGTTATAAAAGTGGCAAATAATTTGAGTAACTCAACGAAAAGCTTGAATAGAATTTCGAGGTTGTTTTCTAATAAATCACACGTTGTTTTGCTATGAACAGAAACGAAGCTATCATTAAAAAGAGGTGTCAATTGTACCTAATAAGGGAACTGCGTCAGAGAGCTTAGGATTCTTATCAGCCACCAGAAGAGAAAAAACAGTTAGGGATAACAAAATGGTTACACCTGAAATACGAAGACAAAAAAAATTGGATAAAATTTTGAAATTTAGGGAAAGCTAAAAGAAAAATGTCGAAAACACTGAAAACTGGTCATTTGGCAACATTCTCACTCCCAAATAAAAGTTTTTAGAGCCGTTTCCATTACATTACCCATCAAAATTTATTTTGACAATTCTTGCTCCAAAAAGATGTTTTTGACCAGAGGAGATAGTAGGAATGGTTTTGGCATAGAGCTTGCGAAGAGAGTACAGAGCCTTTCCTAAGTACCGTAATGTGAAAATTGAGTTCTTGTTTTCGACTAGTATTTCTACTGAAATTGGACTAACTTTCGCTGAAATAAATTTTGTTGA
Source organism: Bilobella braunerae (assembly GCA_034694865.1). NCBI lineage: Eukaryota > Metazoa > Arthropoda > Collembola > Poduromorpha > Neanuridae > Bilobella > Bilobella braunerae. The sequence goes on from JAQFYP010003726.1 coordinate 7,849, forward strand.
GTTTGATAACAATTCAGCATTCAGCAGCTAAACGTGGCACGAGGAATGAAAGCATTTGGTAGAGCTGTGATTGGTTGTTATGTGAAGCTGGTACTCCAATTTTCTACCTTGTTACGGTACTTAAGGAAGGCTCTGTATGTGGACATAAAGTTAGAGAATCACATCCGCCAAAAGTAAAATGCATCCCGTTGAGAGAGAAACGACACAAAGAAGTAGACAAGGAGGAAATTGGAGAAAGTTAGAAAGAAAGAAGGGTTGACAGCAGACAGGAGAGCAGAGGCATATATAAGAAAAAAGACATTAGTTAATTCATGGCTGAGTAGAAGAAAAATGACTAGAAGGAGGAAATGGTTTGGAAAAAAAGGCGGCGTATTGATTTTTAAATGGACGGTAAGCCTGATTGGACATAGATTCGCTTGAGGACTTAATATACCTAACAGCGGCATTGCATCAGACACCTGCGGAAGTTTCTCGGCAACCAAATTGAGAAACACGGTTAAAGACAGCAAAATGGTTACTCCTAAATATAGACAAAGTGAAAGTTAGGGGTGGTCCTTGTCATTACACTCTTGAATTTGCTCCATTAAACCTACTCCTCTCCTCCATTACAATTACTCCCTAATATCTACTACACTTTCTCCACTTTCACTTGTTTACTCTCCCTGCCTCTCTCCTATTGAAAAATAAAGTGGGATTGGAGGGAGAGAAAGTTGTAGAATTTCCATGACTACACCGGGACGCCTCACGGTACTTTTCTAGACTTTTGATTTCAAATGTCAATAGTGACTCTCGGGAAGGGAATGGAAAGAATTTATGAAAACATACACCCAACTTTGTCGTCATATCTTGGAAAAAGTTTTTTGGCCCTTTCTTTAACTGACTGGAGAAAGTTATGCCATTTTTTTTTCATTTCCTTCCTTCTCCGTGTGTTGATAACTTTTGACTTGTTTCCTGTACTGGAGAAAATGCCTTGGAGGGAGAGAGTAGTGGAGATTCAGAAGGAATCTATTTCCATCTCTCCCATCTTCTTTTCTAAATAATTTTCTAAATATGTAAAAGAGATAGGGATGGAGGAGGAGCGGAAATGAAATTTGTTGTTCGAAAACGTATCAAAGCGCCACTTCCAAAGTAATATATTTTTTTCAAATGCTCCTGCGAGCGCCAAGAGATACTTTCCAACTTGGTGAAAGCATCTTATATCAAATGGAGCATCTCTACCACTTGAGCCTGTAAAATGATACAAAATGGAGCTTAATATGTAAATTCCTTAGGAGTAGAGGGTGATTCACGTGCTACCGATGGAATCCTTTTGCTTTTTCGTTGAGGAGTCAGTTTCAATTTTGAGTAGAGAAAGTTTTTGAGTTTTGGGAGTGATTTGTCATAGTTTAGAGTTGCAGATTGGGAAATGTAAAAAGAGAAAGTCAAGATGTCATTGTCATAAGGATTGAGTAGGGAACGTGAATTGACGGATGATATACGGGGAGAAGGAGAAAGGAGAGAAAGTTTTCAAGTTCCCTCTTGTCCTGGTGTCCGTGGCAATGCACTTTGCGTGGGAATTCCAAGAAGAACTTCAAGTCAAGAGTCATACATGTCAAGGGGTCTGAACCCTTTGAAATATCCAAATGGATTCCGCCTTTATTTCTCACGCTCTTTCTCGCCACCACCACCAAGAGAAAGTCTGCTTTCTCCAGAATTTTATCCCCAACTTAGGCATGCTTCGCCAAAAAGGGCTTACACAAAGAGACTCCTTGTCACTGACCTTAAACCTAAGAAATCATCCTACGAAATAGGATCATGACGCTTCCTTTTCAGTGGAGAATCGCCCAAGAATGTCACCGCTTTCACTTTGATCATTTCTGGACAAATGTATACATTCCTCGTCCACTCTACGTAGACAGCAAATTGCAATCTTTTCACTGTAGCTTTCTTCGAGTCAAAGAAAGTAAAGGGTTTGAATAGGAAAAAAAAGCTCAAAATTTAATTTAACCTCATTTTTTGATAATGAAAATAATTTTTGATAATTTTTCTAAAAGAGACTAGTTGGGTTAAATTGTGCCTTGCCTTTTAACTTACCATATTTTGAAAGCATTTTCACAAATTTATATTTTACAAAAGAAAATGTTGCATTTCTCAGTGAAATTTTGACATGATCTGAGCAAAATGAGAATTTGAATTTTGGGTCTTGATTTTTAGAAGCTTAGATTATTTTTCCCGAGGAAATTTCGGCCATAATCGTTTAATTTTACGAGTTTTTCTTTCTATGTTGAAGATGCTATTGATGAGTGAAAAAGGTCGTTTGTTAGGAAATATCCAATCCAATTTCTTGGGTCATTTGAACTTTTGTCAAACCGTCGAACTGTCTTTTTGTCAGTCAAATGTCGTTTTTCAAAACAAACATAACACAGTTTGAAGGCTTAGCATTCAGAGGCTACTGCGAGCTGCTTTTCAAGTTACAAGGGCAAAGGACACAGTTGTTACACGTTCGAAATCTACCAAAGTCAAGAGCATTCCCTAGTTTTCCAACAGTGGTGTGTACAGGTGGGCGGCAGATTGTTAAAATTTACCAATTAATGGCACAGCATCTGAAGTGGAAGGCATTTTTTCTGCTACTAAGTTGAGAAAGACGGTAAGTGAGAGTAATATTGTTACGCCTGGAAAGGATAATAGGAAAAGGCTTAAATTCAACCAATAAGTACTCAA
>JAQFYP010003727.1:0-10547 GCA_034694865.1 Bilobella braunerae
CATCTATGCTAATGAGCTCCTAATCCTTTCCATATCCCTACCCTTCCCTTCATGTTGAACATCCGCTTTGCGGGAATGTCAAATAACGCTCCTTTTCCTTTTATTTACTTAATATTAAATAATTAATTAAATAATTAATAATTTTCATAATTACTTCCAATTATGAAATGCTCCTTGCTGCGAGGCAAAACAAACTTTGCCTTAATTTGATTTCTTTGTTTGTGGGTGGGTCATTTATGAAATTCAAATTAGTCCAGGTAGTTATTTCCGCCAGTTGACATAATACTGTTGTGAAGGTCAAGAAGTGATGAGCCACCCGACCTTGGCGTTGAGAATGGAGCCATAGAACGGTCCAAAGTCAAATTAATCAACAAGTGCTCTTTAAGTACAATTTAAGTGCTTTTATGCACAAATAGCATTTCATCTTCCTAGCATGTTCCGCCACGCCTATATTTAAAAAAAATTCTCCATTAAATCATGGATCTCGAAATAGCTAGCTTTAAAGACGCTCTTCTTAATCTGATCGCCTCCTGTACAAGAGCATCTTCTGCACGAGTGAATCTCAACATGGGAACATGAATGTTTGAACATATGTTGCAAAAAAAAATGTTGAGCACTTGTTGCAGGCAGCATGGATTTTGCTGGCACAAATTCAGTTGAAAGTGAAGCATAATGGATCTTGTCTGCATCTTCAAAGTGTAAGGAAACGGACGGAACAGATTACGTGCGACACTCTTTTTATGTTTTTGGATTTTGTTCAAACAGAAGAAAAAACGACTGACATATATCTTTTGTTCTTGTTTTAAAATTTAGTTTCAATTGAAGAAATCAAAACAAAATTTGTGAGTATAACTTTAAAAATTTTTATTTTGCCCTATTTCGATGTCGGGAATTAAATTGTAACTAGAATCTTGCTACTTTTAGTTTTGCTTTAGTTGATTCTCCTTGAGGAAAATTTGTTTTGGGATTTGTGTATTTTAAAAGCTTTTTTGATAAAAGCAAATATGATCATGATTTTTAAACAATCAGAATTCAGAATTTAATTAAAATTTAATTACTACTCGAAAGTTTGTTTGATTTTTATAACTTGAATTTAGAGTTTAATAGAATTTATGTATTTAGAGTATATGTTTTTTTTAGTTTAGACTATATCTAATATAAATTTTAATAGAGTTTTGAAAAAAAAATTATTACTTTTTTGACCAGTACGTACATTATTAGGTGCCAATAACATAAAATTAGCACAAAATTAAAAAAAATTGTTTGAATTTTGTTCAAAAATACTTGAATGCTTAAAAAATTTGGACTCCTCAATTTTACACATCCTACTCAAACTATTGGGAGAAATTGTCTAAAATAAAGTGTGTTTCAGAATTTCTAAAAAAAAAATTTGAAACGTAGAATACCCTTTTAAGGATATTCACATATAACCTAAGTTTATATCTGTTGCACATGGTGATAATAAAGTTGACTTGATGATGATAGATTACTCGAAAATAAACCATTCGTTAGATTTCATGAAATAATTGCGTCGGAAATTAAGTCGACCCTATCCTATTCCTTCTCTCTTTTTTTCAAAATTCCCAATTTTTGCCATTACTTATCCAGATTCTGGGGGATTCATGCTGTCATCACTTGGACAAAAAATATCAATTTCTCATATTGATTTAGTACGTAGACTTAATTGCTCTTTTATCAACTTTTTTTTCAACTACGCACGCCAACTTGAGTCATCGAAACTTTATTCTAAGAGACGAGCGAGCCCTTTAATAAGGTAAAAAGCAAAGGCTAAAAACCATTTCAACAGGAAGGGCTTAATATTCAGAATAATGCATTCATGGGAATGGAAGCAGCGGCCATCACAGATTCTTCATTTAATTTTGAGCATGCAGAGCCATTAACATGGCTCTGCATGCGCCAAATATAAAAATAGGACTTAAGTACTTACTTAGACATCAGGAAGGAAATCAGTAAGATATATCTTTTCTGAGATTTTGTTTTAAAAACAAGTTGTTTAACACAATCAATCAATCGTTTATTTGACATTAGGCATAAGCCATAATGAACACGTTGTTTAACACAATTAAAAATTCTCAAACAGGAAGTTCCTAATAAAATTAGACGACTTTCTGAATTATTTAAAACAACGAGTGTAAGGCTTCATTTTGCTTTTGCGGCCGATATTCATTTTCTAATTTTCTTATGACTTATGTTATATGACTACTTAACATTTAAGATTGGTACCGATTAGCCTTTATAAGCTCGCGAGGTTTGATTGTTGCTTTTATCAGTTCATTGTCTTTCTCTTTGAATCGTCCCTTGCACATTAAGGACACCCACGCCTCGCATGTCTTCATGAAACATACTTTGAAGATGTCCCCTGCGACGCTTTCTTCCCCTTGTCTTTTTACTCAATTAAGAAACTTACTCTTACTCAATTGAAAAACTTTGTAAAGTTTAGCAGCCTCTTCCTGCAGAAAGTTGAGTACACCATAGTGGATTTGAAATATAGAATTGTATGGCACTATCGCTGAGCGGAAAGCCTAAATAAATTTTCGCAGATCCAAGGAAAGCTTTTTTATTTGACCACGTCACGAACACGGAATGATCTTGATTTGAATTTTTGCTGAATTCTGGTTATTTTGATCAATTTGCGGTTTCTTTAAATAGTTTTTTATCACAAATGACAACATTACGTCACGAAGAGGTACATTACGAATGTTATACAAAGATTGGATAGTGATTTCATTTGCTAAGAAATATTAATGGGCTCGAATCACCTTATTCAATAAACTCGAAATTTTGATTTAAAAAAATAGAAGACGATGCACTACAATAAAGAAGAAATATAAATAATAAAAAAGAGAATGATTTTATTAGTGTCGCCCTGAAATTTTAAATTCTAGTCAGTCTAGTCTTATTTCAATAACAATTTTCACATTTTAAAAATTTTAAGATAACAAATTTACAGAATTTTTCAGGTACATGACAGTACAAGAATGGAAAGATCTTAAACTAATGTATCTGCGTGTATATTCAAGGTATATATGCAACAGATAAGTGAAAATGCAGTCTTCGATATGTTTACATGTTTGACATTCTATGTAGGCTCCATACAAACTTTATTTTCTCCAGCCTGAAAATACCTTTAAATATTCTGATCTCATTGTCAGTGGTAGAAGTATTTTTAACAAATAAAAAACTGGGTGTGGCCGAGAAAATGAAAACGCATTCTCCTGACGCATTTCTGTCAGCAGCGATAAGTGGTAATGGAGCATATTTGCGAAAGGTAGTTTAATATATCACTTGCGTTTTGGAATTATGTAGCTTGCAAAAATGATTAAAAAAACAAAAATAGAGTATGATTTGTGGTGCTAAGCCAAATGAATGGCATTTGTAATTTTAGCCCAAATTTGCCGCGCTTGAAATTTTGGGAATTATGCAGTTTGCAAAAATCATTGAATCTTCCATTCAAAGCTGTTTACAGTACACACTTATAGCAATCTTGATTTCGTAATCCGCGAAGTATGCCAAGTTGAATAATTAATTAAATATACTGAAATTCACTTGATTTGAAATCAACAATAAATTGTATGTACCACACGCATGAAACATTTATAGACAATTTCATGTTTCGTTTCAACTGCTTTACATTTAGAACAAGCAGAAGTGTAATTTATTCTATTTAAAGAACTATCAACAAAAAATATTGTTTGAATGTTGAGTAGTATTTTTAATCTAATGAAGGACGCGAAATTAAATCTTTCTGTTTGCGCGATACGAGAGACCATACTTTTGGCTTCAAGTGTCAAAGTTTTTTAGTTGTTTCAAATTGAAACAAAATCTATATATTTTTTTAAGAATTTACTTTTGTTTTCAAGCAAAGACGTCACCAGATACTTTTTTTTAAATTTCAATGTGTAAAATTAAAAAACATTTATAGTTAAGTTAGTTAGTTTAGTTATAGTCAAGGTGCGCCAAACGCTAATACCCAGAAAATTCGAATATGCACAAAAATATTGTACGGGGTAAAAAATACATTTATAAGCAAAATTCAGTTGCGATTTAACATAGTATATTGTATGGAAAAATTTATACAGAAAAGTTCTACAGAACGCGTTGCCATCATCGTTAAATTTCTTGCCACTGCAAGTAGTAACAGATATATTTTAAAACTATTTATTTTTGACATATAGCTTGATATCTCATATCTCAAACTATCATACGTTAATAAAAAAAAGAAACATATCTGTTGCAAATATTTCAAGACTTAATCAAAAGTATCACAGTCGTTTTTCGCTGAACTGGATATTAATTTCTTGGGCCAAAAATAGATAGTTTTGAAAAGTGGTAATTTTTTAAATTTTTAGATTTTTTTTTCTTATTGTAGTATTTTTAAAAATGCAATTTTGAGTTAATTAGTGCCTTCATTTAAGGCTAGTTTAAGTATTTTATTCTATTCATTCCATCGTCTCACGCACTGTTTTTAATTTCTACTGTCAGCCTGAGTGAATTTTCATGTCCTCGTAATCTCATCTGGATTCCGCACGAGATAGCCATCGGCTTTTTATGCTATTTGGCCATGCAAATGTGGCTCTGTTTAAAAAAAACGAATGCTTACTCTCCTATTACAAATGCTTAGGGCATTTGTGGCAACAATTGATCTCTTGTATTTGAAATTGAAACGAGGTTGAAATTTGATGCTCTAATTAATTTTTCTTGTTTTAAATCATTCTTCTTCTATGTCATTAAACTTTCAAAATAAGCAGTACATTTGTAGTTTTCTTTTTCATTAAGAAGGGATCGGATTAGTAGAATTTTTAAATTACCTAAAACTGCAAAATTAACCTGAAACAGGTATGTATATGTGTATTATTTACTTTCACTATACACACTATACTTTCTACATGGGCCATAATTTTGAAAAAGTGAGAAGCAATTGATTAAGTCACAGAGAGAGGGGTCACTTCCAGAAAAATGAAATTAAGTGTGGAATGACTAACAAGCACACCGCGCGTCCTGATTCCTTCAGATTAAGTTAAAACTTGGTAAACTTGTTAAACCAGTCATAAAACTAACCCCCATTTTTTACTTTTTCCACATGGCCATACATTTCAAAAAAAAAATTCGAAAAACAAAACGATTTTAAGATGGTTTCGGAAATCCATATGGGATTTAACACGTTATTTGAAATTTTACGTGGTCCCCCCTTTCTAAAATCTCAAAAAGTAAATCGTGAACTTTCATTGTATTTGAATAAATTAGTCCAGGTCATATATTTGCAAGTACACGTCCAAATTTTGGTGTTCACGATTTACTTTTCAAGAGTTTCGAGAGGGGGGACCACGTATAATCTCAAATATTAAGTTTTAAATCCCATAAAGATTTCCGGAACCGCCCATCTCAAAATCGTTTTTTTTTTTATAAAATTTTAAAGTTTATGGCCATGGAGAAAGAACAAAAATTGAGGATTACTTTTATGACTGGCTTAACACGTTTACCAAGTTTCAGCTCAATCTGAAGGTATCGCGACGAGCGGTGTCCTTGTAAGTGTTTTCCACGAAGTCTCTACCTGGAAAACCGTTTCTGCGGATTTCGTTACAAAATTTGTGAAATATGAGGATGCAGGGCAATTAAAACTGAATTTGATTCACTTAGCTACAGGAAAACCGGACAGTAACTTTACTATTAATTTGTATCAATCACTTAATATAACAATTCTTAACTTTAAAACTAATATTATGTGGTATATTGGCAAAGTAACATTTTGACAATTCGCCAAAATGCGTCTCTCAGCGTAAGTGTGTAATTTAATTGCTGATGCAATTTGCCATAATTCAGTGAAGCATTTCTGCTTAATGCATCTTGACTAGATCAGCTCTTGCGATACGCTATTCATTACCTTCCTATTTGTTTCCCTCACCCAAACACATGACAAATATTTAAAGGTAGCAGGCCTTTATGTAACAATAAATGAGGTCAACAAGAATTACGTCAACAACAATGACGTCTACAAACTTTAGGTCAACAGTGAATTACGTCAACAGCAAAATTGCGTCAACGAAAATCACGTCTACAAAAATGAGGTCAACAGAAAATTACGTCAACAACAATGACGTAATTTAATGACGTAATTTAGTCTAATTTTGAACTTGTTTTGTAACCAGAATTTTAGAAATTTTCAATCTTTAAATTTTTTTCTAATGCTAAGAAATTTAGAATTCCATTTTCAATGTTTGTAGTGTTTCCACTTTTCTAAAAAATCCTCAATGTCAGAGAGCAGTGACCTGACATAGGTCACTTCAAAGGTCAAAGGTCGTGGACAGTGCCGCAACGCAACTGCGGGAAGTGACGCAGTGGATTCTTCGATTGAACACCATTTGAACATGTTACAAAGATATCCCACGCTACTGCAGAAAATATTTAGTTCGGGTTCCAGTGTGAAAATTGAAAGGCTACAGTTTTCCTGGTTATTGAGAGTTTTTTGTTTATAATTTTGTTGTAAAATGCGTTTTTTTAAATTTGACTTTCGCTCAAAATTTTTATATTTTAATAACATTTATCCAGTTTTTTGTATTAATTAAATTAAAAAAAATGCTTGCTCGGAAAGTAGGTAAAGTATTGAATTAAACGCGTTGAAAACGGTGATATTTTGCATTACGACAATCAATTCAATTTTCAAATTAAATCAGTTTTCAAAAAAAGAAAGAATCTAAATCCTTTTTTTATTTGTTTTTTTCAAAATCTTATTTTGGAACGTGATCTATATGAACTTGAGGAACTTAAATCAGTTTACGAATGCACAAAAATAACTGTTGCATTTGTACAAATTTGTTTAATTTCAAATTCTTTTTTTTTCGGTAAGTTTTTTATTAAATGATTTTTGCTCAAAATTTTTTTCTTAATTATCAGTTGATTATGATGATAATTAATTAAGCACAATTAACAGTAAAGGGTTTAAAATCAATACACATTTATCACCTCACAATCTTTTCAAACGAAAGACATCTAAAATTTAACTAATTTGGAATTGAAGAGATTTTATTGGTCGGTTTACTTCATTCTCATTGGTTGAAAGGAAGACGAAGATGTTTCGAATTGGCCAGTGTAACTTACAAAGTTAATTTGCATAAAGCACGTGACGTCAAAAGGTCAAAGGTCGAATGTATTGTTAGTCCTGCGCCATTGCACAATTAACCTATTTCATTCTTTGCTTCAACGCCACTTGAACATGTTCTGAAAAATTTCGTCATCCTAGTTATTGAATTAGTTTTCTCCCGGCTTTAATTGCCTTAAATTTTTCTGAATTTAAAAAAAAAAATTGAAAAATCAAGCTTAGAATAAATTGCAGTTTAATTTTTTATATTTGAGGGGAAATGTGCCGTTCTTTTTCTTTTAATTAACTGTTAATTGGGCTTAAAATTAATTAGCACAATTAGTACAAGGCTAATCAACTCCACTCTTGCCTTAGAGAAAACGAAAAAAACTAAAAACTAAAAGCACAAACAAAATTGAACTTATTTTGAATTGAGAAAATTGAGAAATGTGTGAATGGGTGAGAGCTAATTTTAAAACAGGAATAATTTCTTGTTGTAAGCTTGTTTTAAAACAAGAATTAAATAAATTTTAATCGTTAATTAAATTTAAAACAATCTAGAAACAGTTATTAAAATTAAATATTGTATTAAAAATTATTTTGAAATGTCAAACAAAACCATTCCTTTTCTATGTTGTGTTTGAACTTTTTCTAAACATATTAACTTTTTTTTTAATTTAAAAATCGTGAACGTCAGAGGTCAACTTGCACAGTCCCTCCTCCCTGGTCACCCCCGGTGACTAAAAATGGCTTCCGGTGGGGCCCTTAACGCTGGAAATGCTGATCAGCGCTCTATTGTTCGGGCGGCATCGCATGCAACAACAGGGCTTGGACGCTGAAATTAAAGTTCAAAACATATTGTGGAAAAACGCCGAAAAATAAAGGTCAAAGAGCAAGTTGGATACGTTGAGGTGACAAAGGTGACATGACCTCCAACTTTTGACCTTGCGGTCAAAAGTCTTGCGCAAGAACTAGCACGTGACCTCTGAGGTCAAAGGATACAGCGCCGCAGCACAATTCCCGAAATTGACGCAGTTGATTCTTCGATTGAACGCCATTTGAACATGTTCTGTAAAAATCACATGCTCGAACAGTGAAGTATTATTTTGCTAAGTCAATAGTTTGCTCTTGTCCTGGAGGTTTCGATTCAAAAAATTAGTATTGTTCAAAATTGCTTTTTAATTTTCTAAAAAAAAATGTTTTTGAATGATTTTGAACAAAATTCAAAATTGTGATGCACAATTTTGAATTTGAAATAAAAATTATTTTAGGTCACTAGGGGCTGCATTAGTTTGAACACTGTTTGAACAGGGACAGAAAGCAAGCGACTATTTTTTTTTAATTTAAGGTTTTTAAAAATGAAGATTTTTTTTAAACATTTTATTTTTTTTTTTTATAATTTTTTGAAAGTTTAGAAAATGAATTCGGTTCGCAAATAGATTTTTTGAGGTTTTAGGACATGAAGCTTTTCTGGATTTGTTGCTGCCTTCTGCGTCATCTTTTGTCGCAAACTTCTGCGGAAACCTGCAATGCGACTCTCTGGAAAGAGCGCGTCGAGCCCCTGCATCGCATCTACTTCGAAGCGGTGATGAGCCTTCCGTACATTCTCAAGGCCATTGACCTCGAGTTGACCTACCTCGAGTCCCCTGACCCCGATGACCCCTCACGGACCATCGAGCAGATCCTTGTGGCCAAGGCCAATGACCTCTGCGACCTTGACATCAACGCCCAGCAGAACCTCCAGTTCGCCTGCTCTCCGGTTCCCGAGTCCGAGGACCCGCATCTGGGGACCTGTAAATGCTCCACCCTCTGGCAGCGTCACGTGATCCGAGATTTCGACCCGAGGTCAAAGGTCGAGACCTGCTACGCCGCACCGGGGGTGAGCAACTGTCGCAAGTCGCCGTCCCTCCTGCGTCACTTTCGTGGTTGGCTCAACTGCTTCCCAGGGGCGGAGTGTGTGGAAGATGCGTTGGAAAAGAAGCTCACGAGTGTGCCGAGGCCGAGGAGAAGTTTGCGCCGAAGGCGAAGAGCAGAGGTCACGGGGTCGTTGACCTCAAGTTTATCACAATGTCAAAGGTCATCTTTATCATTTGCGTCATGTTGCGTCATGTTAAATGAAAAATACGTCAATTTTTAAAAGAGAAAATTTGGTTTTGAATTTTCATTACTACAACAAATATTGTTTAAAAAATAATAAAAATGAAATCTTGTTCAAAAATAAAAAGAAAAGCTATTTTTAAAAATGAATTTCTTCATTATCGTTCAAAACTATTCAAAAACAGATTTTAAAACAAGATTTTCGAAAAAAAAAAAAAAAAAAATGATTTTAATAAAATGGCAGAAATAGCTTTTTCAACTAAACATTTGTTACATGAGCGTAAAATTTTTTCAGAATATGTTCAAATGGCGTTCAATCAAAAAATGACCTGCTGCGTCAATTCCGGCAACTGCGTTGCGGTTCATTGTCCAAGACAATTGACGTCAAAGGCCACGTGCTCAACACAGCTTCTGCGCAGCCTCCATTCCTGCATTCAGAGCATCGACGGCGCACGACTCCGCCAATTCCAAATCCTCTGTCACCTCCAGAACAACGTCACTCAACACGCAAACGCCTTTGCGCAGTCGATACCTCGAATGGCCTGGATGAGTCCCCGGAAGTGACCTCTCCGAAACTTGACCTTTTGACCTTGCGCCGAGACACATAGGAGGTCATGTCACCGTTGGTTCACCTCTGCCGCCAAGGTTGTCCACCAGCTCATTGACCTTTGACCTTGATGTTTCAGCATGTTTCAGTGATATGCTCTGAATTTTCATTTCAGCGTACAAGCCCTGGTGTTGCATGCGCTGCCGCCCACTTCCTCCGCCGCGACAACAATTCAGCGGTGATCAGCGATTTCAGCCATTTCCAGCCCCAAGGGCACACCCGGATGCCATTTTTAGGCGCTGGGGTGGACCAGAGAGGAGGGGCCGTGCAAGCTGACCTCTGACATCGACGATTTTTAAATTTCAAAAATTTAATATTTTTAGAAAAAGTTCAAAAACAAAATTTTAAAATGAATTGTCTTGTTTGAAATTCCAAAATATTTCAAAACTCCCTTTAGGTTGAACGATTGTTTTAAATTTAAGTGACAATTAAAATTTCCGAATTCTTTTTTGAAAACAAATTTGTAACAATTTATTGTATAAAATTCCAGTTTAAAAATGTCGTAGCTTACACCCATTCACAAATTTCTCATGTCAAAATGAAGTCAAATATTTTAAATTCTTCAGTTGTGGTTTCTGCCATTGTTTTTCTCAATTTTTTGAGTTTTTGTTTTAAAACAACATTATTTAGAAGAAAGTGTTTGAAAAGACGTCGTGTGCCAAAGAAATAGGAAAGATGGCAAAAGGATAATTGAACTTTAAGAATTAGACTTAAGTTTGGAAAAAATCTACTTTTAAGGCCAATTAG
>JAQFYP010003728.1:0-10545 GCA_034694865.1 Bilobella braunerae
ACTGATGTCACCCGCTCCAGAAACGACGTTTACCCCAAAAGTACCCAAAATGTCGAGAGAGCGCGTCGGTGACTCAAACCTAATTGAAAACAAAAGGAAAGTGAAATTCTGGAGAAAGTTGTTTAACCAAAAGAGAAAGCATTTGCGTTAATGAAATAAAATATTGGGGGGAGCAGATGAAACTTGATCTGAAAACCGTTGTTTTGAATGAAGCAAAAGCGCTGACGGGGTAGAGAAAACAAAAGAAAGTTGCTTTCTCCAAGTAAAACTGACTTTCACCAACCTGAACTCATGGCCCGAATCTGCTTTCACTTTGGGCGTTTGCAGGGACCCATGAAAAGTTGCACCCCCTTCGCCTTCTTGTTTACCGCCAGCAGCGTCCGTCCGTGGCTGTCACTCACTTTCACCGATGATACCCACGATTTTCAGAGCATTGTCTCCTAGATTGTTTAAAATACTTTTTGAAATTCTTGAAATTAAAATTTTTTATTTTTAAATATATTTTAAAACTTGAAAATGAGAACAATTTAAACTTAAGGTTGTTCTTACTTAAATTTAAATGACTAACAAGTCTACCGCTGGATGAGCGTGAGTTTAGGCTAATGTTGCGACTTCCCTCCAGCACAATCGCTTGACCTTTCCTCGAGCGGATTTTTGACGCAGTGAGGTTGTCCAGCATCATCGCTTCGCTGCGGAGCTGGGGCCCTCCAGGCAGAACTTTAAGTGGACCAAGGCCATTCTGCTGGAGAACGTTCACGTTGCGTAAATTTTCAAAAATAGCGTAAACATTGTTCTGCATCAACTTTTCGAAAATGGCATACTATTCTGCTGCGTCTATTTTCAAAAATATTGTGCTGCGTCAATTTTCAAGAGTACAATAATTGTGCTGCGTCTATTCTCCAAAGTTACTATTGCGCAGCGCCTATTTTCACTTGCAGGTGGTAACAAGGATAAACTAACTTGGATGATTTGAGCCTAGATTTGCTAACTTTTTGCTTCAAGCGGAGTTGAAGCACAACGATAAGATAGAAAACGTTCGAAATTGATTTTGAATGTTTGCGCGGAATGTAAATTGTGGTTAAGGAGGGAAATTTGAATGAAAATCCCCTTCCGTCAAATAGAATTGAGTTAGCGAAAGAAACCGCACTTTTGCTCAAATCGCTTTTAAGCATTCCCATTCTGCATGTTTTTAAAAACACCCGCATTTCAAAAGAGAAACAAAACCTTAATTTTATTTTGAAAACAGAAAATGTTTGTTCAAACAGCTTTTCTAAATAAATCTAGAACACCATGTTAGAACAAGTTTTTCCAGTGTTCTGTTTTGAAAGCGAGTGTGAAAACATTTAATGAAAAAGAAAGTAATTTAGGAGAAAGTGATTAGAAAATAAAAGCGTGAAAAGAAATTTTAAATTTCCGCTCCCCGTGGCATCTCATTTACTCTTGGGGATCCACATTTACATGAATCTTCCACCCACAAAAGAAATGGAATAAAAAAATCCCACACCTTACATTCCAGAAACATCATGTACAGAGCCTTTCAAAATTAAGCTGTAAAACAGGTAGAGTTACAAAGTCGATCACGAACACAATTGTAACTGCTTTTAGTGTAAACAACGTAGGTTCGACTAGTTTTTAGTTTCAGTGGCGTTGCATTGTCTCGGTTGCTCTACAGTTACAAACCTTTCGAAAGTCTTTGTACAAGGCGTTTTCATATCCCTCAGAAAAAGAAAAATCCCGGCAAGCAAGACACTATTATAGGAGAATTTTATGATTTAAAATTCCGAAGCATTCATGCTTTTCAATTATACGGAACCTTTCAAAATTAAGGTGAGATCTAGAAGAGCCAATACAATGTAAAAACTAAGACCTAACTTATTGAGCTAAGAAGCTTCTGTGAGTCTTTAGTTTCACTGGCGTAGCGAGTCTTCGTTTCGTCGCAGTCTAAACCCCACGCGTCGCTTGAAAGGCTCTGTATATTATTAAAAAAAATTACGGAAAAGAACTCCATGACCATGATGAGCCAGAGTGTCAAGGCCAAATTGAGGATGATAACGCAGAATAGAGCCTCTTCCTCGGCCAGGAGGCCGAGGAAGAGGCACCGTCGCCGAGAGCCGTGGAACCCAAGGCGACATGTGTCGCTGTAGCGTGCCACAAAGTGGTTGTTGCCATAGTCACAACTCAGCCATTCACTCCCTCCGGGCACCGCATCATTCACCATTGTCCTGGGTCGTCAACTAGGACAAAAGAAGGACTCTGATTGGTCGAAGATTCTCCGTATAAGTTTTGTTTCTTATCAAAAACACAAACGCTCCATCTGGAAGCTGTAAATTGACTTGCCATCTCTCCTCCAGAATCAATTTTTTTTAATCTACAACTAGGCTAAATAAAAATTAGCCATTTCATCCCACGATTGAATTTCGAAAAAGAAGGAGAAAGTGCGAAATCAGATTGCTTTAGAAAGAAAGGAAAATTGACTGGTAAAATTTTAAGAGCTTCTCCTCGTAATCCCCTCCGTTTTCCCACTTTCTCTTTTTTTATTCACTTTCTCCTTTTTCTCACATAGTTTTCACATTGCATCTGAACGGAGTCATTTAAAAAAAAAACTTTTTTCTGAAGTCTTTTGTGTGGATACGTATTTGTTTGCGGAACAAGAACACAAAAACAGTTTACTTTCTTCGGAGGCCCTTGGAGACTATAAGTGGATAAATAAAAGGCATTTCAAGGATCTCTTTATACAGAAACCTGTTGGAATGCCTATAGAAATGATGCCTTTATACCTATTTTTGCGTTACTCTCCCACATTTAATGATGATATAAAATATTTATGCACTTAAATTCACAAGAGCTCTTTTGCTTTCTCCTCTCCCAACTCTATGGCAATCAGTTTTTTTTTAATCGAAAATCGCTGGATAAGGTTTTGGCGTGTTTCACGCTGATTTAAGCCTGTGTTAATAGACCGTAAAAGTTACGTAAACCTAACATTTTGAAAGTTTAATCGATAGTTGAAGGATAGAATGGAAATTAAGAGGAAATTGATGGAAATGAAATCCATTTCTGCTAACACCCTTCTTCAGCCTTTTACTTCAAATGCACAGCGATTATAAAAACCATTAAAACAGCGGGAAGAGACGAAATGAGTCGAATGTCAGATAGGGGGGCTTTAAAACGGAACTTGAAAAAAAAGTGGAGCTTGACATCAAATTTTGTGTGAAAAAAAGAGAGAAAAAAATGCTGAAGAAAGTGAGGAAGCACGGCTGGGCACTTTTTAGAAATATTATGGTAATATGTTTTGTCATAAAAAAAAAATGAAACCTTAAAAAAGTACAGAGCGTTTCTTGAAATCGAAAAAAAAAGAGAAAGGCCGAAAGGTAAAATCACGTTGTTTTATAGAACTGTGACTGTCTCATTCTATAAAAATCTATCGCATACTCGGCGTGAATCTCACAATCCAAATTAATAGGGAGTGAGCTCCATCTCATAAACATACACACATTGTATAAAAATCGGTTAGGAGATTCATACGCAGATCGTAAGGTCCCAAGGGCGATAATTTTGTTTTCATATTAAGATTAATAATTAATTAAGTAATAATCGAGATTAGTAGCAAAAGCTACTATAACCTGTAATTAACTTGTACAATTTTGGCGTCATCCAGCAAAAATGTTGTAATTTCCTTAGCAATATTATTGCCGTCGTAGGTACGGTGCAGTGCAACCAAATAAAACTGAAGACTTTATTTTTAAAATGTTTTTATTTTTTCTTAATTGTAAAAGTCTTTTTACCAAAAAAAAAAAAAAGAAATCAAAAAATTTTTTTTGATTTTTTTTTAATTTTCTGAAACATGCTAGTTCACGTGAAATACTCACTTGTATTTTAAAACCTCATTTTTTAACAGATTCCTCAGCAGAATTTTTACAAAGTGTTTTTAAAGTAAGAATAGTTTTTACCAACATTCAAAGAATTATTTTTTAACTGTTACGTGAATAGATAGAAACGGTAGAAAATCGGTAAATTCCAATTGTTGTTTATTCTAGCGTAAACAAGCATTTTCAAACTCAATGTTGCAGATTAAGCTGCTTCTCTTTGGATTTTACCGTCTGATTTTTTACAAATGTATTCTCCTTGAAATTGCTTCTGAAGAACAAGACTCTTGAATTTATAATTTTGATGAGCGAGAAGTCGTTTTGTAATTTAGGAAAAAATAACAACGCGAAAATAAGAGAGGAAATCATCACAAACTGATTTGATTTGTCGGAGAGAGGCGACTTTCTCCTTTGGAGAAAGTTAAAAAACGTGTTTTCCTGTTTTAAGATCAATAAGCGCTCCGCCGTGTCAAAGGTCGTTATTTTCCACTTTGAAAATATTGACACTGTGGACAGAGGTGGCCAAATTGGAATGCATCTGCTTCCCTTCCCGTCCAAATCCCGTTCACGAAACTCCTATTCGATTTGACAGAAATCTGACTCAAGTTTCACTCCCGGCCCCTTTCTCCTCAGAAATAATGTTACTTTCTCTTGAAAATGTCCACTTTTTTCTCCTAAACTTGCTGTTATTTTCTCCTCCTAAAACAATGCTACTTTCTCTTCCGAGAATACAGTAATTGTCTTCTGAAATAATGACAAATTTCTCTTTCAAAAATAATTTTTTCCTGTTGAAATGATTCTACTCGCCACATAAACTTGTTGCTAATTTCTTTTTTTAGAATGATGTAATTTTTATTCTTCTAAGTAGTTTTCACCCAAAATAATACAACTATCTCCTTCGCAACTTGGTATTATATTCTATCCTTAGAACACTAGTACTTTTTTTAATAATTCTGACTTTTTCTTTCAGAAATAATTAAATTTCTTCGAAATATTATTTTCTCCAGCTGAACTCGATACTTGCAATTACGCTACCTTTTTTCAACCCAGCGTCAACTCCTATTCAAACAGACTCGTTCAAACTGAAACCCAGATTCTTTAGATTTTTCGTTTCTACAGTCAAACTTACCAATACTTTCCCTCTTCAAAAATGTTACTCTTCCAAAGGTACACTAATCCTCAATCAAAAGAAATTTACTTTCTACCGCCAAACTTCTTGTAACTTTCTCTTTTAAACATAATGTAAGCCCTTCTTATTAAAAAATGGAGGTATTTTCCCCTATGATAATGTAACTTTCTCTGGATAAACTTCGATACCTGAAAATGACGCGTTCTTTTTCAACTCAACTCAACTACTGTACAAACATGACTTGTTCAGACTGAAGCTCAGCTGAAGCTGATTTTTTTTTCAAACGCTGTTCGAAAATAGTTTTTAGAAAGTCTGTTTTGAATGATGAACTATACTGACGCTTCACCTCTTCTGTCTCTCTGAAAGATAAGTCTAATTTTAACCGTGCTAATCCCTCCACTTCTTGTTCTTATTAAGTAGCGTCTAGCTGCTTTATGGGAATGTTCTGTCCGTCCGTCCGTCTGTCTGGTTGCGCGATAACTCTCGAACGGGTTAACTTTTTTCAAATCTGTTTTCAGCTATAGGTAGAAGGGGTCAAGATTGAGGTCAAGTTCGAAGATGGGCCGCCGGAGCCATACCCTTCACCCTCATTTTGACAACCCCCCAAATGACCCCCAAATCCGAAAATTCGGATTTATCGGATTTTCGCTAGTTAAGCACGATACGGAAAGTTATGATGTTTTCAAGGCCCAAAGACTCCAGACCCTTTCCCCTTCATCTCTATGACCCCCTAAAAGACCCTCATTACTTCTTGCGTACAAGACGCTACTGGTTACGTGCGTTTGCAACGGTTTATTTGCACACCTTTTGTCTTCCTGAACACACTGGTAAAACACCGTTGTCTCCCACGTTTGCCCTAAAAACCGTTGCCTCTGTTCACGGTGATTCCTTCAGGAACAGACACCCGCTCATCCGCTATTCACAGCTCCACTTCAACTTGACGACAAAACTTTGTGTCCAACTATTTTAATTTTTCAACCTCCCACGATCCGTGAAAAAAACTTTTTAATGACTTCATCTCTCCAACGGTGTAATTTGTATATTCTCATAGGGAGATCTGCCCGGGAAAATATTGAACACATTTTTAACGGTTTGAAAAAAAATTTATTCAAATATTTTCAAAATTTAAAATTTAGAACAGAACAACTAGAGGTAATAAAGACGCCTGGAATAAAGACAACGGGAGGAAAATTTTCGACAGCCCAATTGTGGTGCTGGAGAAAGTGCAGGAAGATGTGTTTGGAATAATGTCTAATTGACTTTTTAGTTCCTCTACAAATATTCCCGGAATGAGGCGGGATGGAAGGCGATGCTTGGGTGGGTTTTGGTGGGGCCTGGTGGGACAACTGTAAAATTGAGACCCACATGGCCCCACTTCCGCTTAAAATTCCAGGGGGTGTGCCTGGCATTCCCGTCCCAAATGACACTACACTCGCTTTGCCTCACCAAGAGATCAAAACCATGATCTCAGTCAGTCAGATTTACTGTCCCAAAAATTACTAAAAAACGCAAGAAATCCATCACTATCACTTTTACTTTCAAACATTTTAAAAAAATTACTTTACACTCTATACTTTTAAAACTTGCAGTACTTTTAAAGCACTTGCGATACTTGCAGCACTCTAATACTGCATAACGCGTCTGTCAGTTAAAAACGCCAAAAGAAAAACAAAAATCGTTTTAGTAAGTTATTGTTTCGTGATTTGTGAAGTATAACGTTGTTCTTTTTGATGTCCATGAAACAAAAAAGAAAGTCTAAAAAATCACTGTTGTTTTAAAAAAAAAATGCTGTCAAAAAGTTACTTTTTTGAACTTTCTCTTTTTGTAAGGACCTAAAAACTCTCTGTATATGTTGGACGATCACAATCGGTTTTTGGAGTTCAGATTCCAATCCAAAATTTAGATTACAAAATTTTGTGACAAATATTACGGTGTAAGGTTTGTGTTCTTGACTTTGCATGGACAATGCACGTAAACAAAAAAAAAGCTCAGGATATGGAATCGAATGTGTAAAAAATGTTCAGAACAACACAAAATTTGTGTTCTAAAGTTAGTCTAAAAACAAGCGAATGAAGAAGTGCATTTCCGCTGGCGCTGGACGCTGGCAGCGTAACTCCCAATTTTGTAGGTGTAGGTGTAGTAATAGGCATAATTTCTCTTGATAAATTAAATTATTTTGGACAGACGGGGAAGAGAAATGGAGAAAGCGATCTTCAGCGCATTTTTTATTGCTTTCTCCAGCGTTTCTTTTAGCGTCAAATGAAAGCAAGGTTGTTTTTTTTTCAAAGGGCTCAAGTGGTTTTAACACCTAAGTATATTCCCTAGAATTTTTTTTTGACATTTTATAATTCCTTTCGTAATGTTTTGATGAAATTTAAAAAGAATTTTTTTACCTCAACTTGTTTTTTGCTCACTTTTATTGGAATTCCATTGTGTACCGACTTTTTCTTTCACTTTTTTTTCACAGGGTAAATTTTCTTAAGGATGTTAAGGATTCTTTCCAAAGCGCTTTTTTAATGAATTTTTATTTACAATTTTTTTTCCCTGTTTTTTAAGTATTGAAGACAATATTCGCTTAAAATTCGTCCACGTCTGAGTGAGTTAAGACTTGAACTGACAAGGAACTTTGGAAAGCACCTCTTCAACCACCCAAAATGCAGACTTCCCTGTGCGTCAACAACCAACTTTCACTTTTCTCCATCTGCAAAATGCTGGTGCAACTTTTACCAAATGAACCAACTTCGTGAGTTAGTAGAATGGTAGTAAACTGCTTGCTAGTAAATTCATGCTTTCTTGAAACTTGTGTGTTCATTGTTTATTGAAGAGGGAATAGGAGAAAGCAAATAAGTGGACTCGGACATTGGTTTTGCAGAGATTTTCCTGTCAATTTGGGCGACAATTTGACAAAAGAAAGTGGTAGAAATCATTTGACAGAAAAAACAAGTCCATTTTGAAGGGTGGGCCCCTTCGAGTCACAAATAAATTAAGCCATTTGGAGGCCCTTGAAGGTGAATGTCTTCCGAAATCGGAATCCATTTAAATTTGACTTTATGTTCATTTCCCGCCCAGGACACTTTTAATCATAAATTTAAAAAAGCCTGAAAGTACAACTTAGGATACTTAAGTATTCGCCAACGAATAATTACATAGAAGCATTGCAACAACACCGTGAATATAGCCAAACGCATTATTTTATTTGCTTAGGTTTTATTGGTTTAACTTTAGGCTTAAGGAATTCAATTTTGAAATTATTGAGGTTTTAATCTAATTGTAGGTCTTTCTTCTGCTTTCAATTCAAGCGTTTATTTGACATTAGGCATAAGCCATAATCAACACGAACTGCAAGTTACACTTATTTTGAAATTGTAGAGTAGTAATGTTAAAGTAGATACACAAAGTTTAGATTCTAGTAAAGTTGTAGATCTTTCTTCTGCTTTTAACTTTAGGTTTTTAAACTGCATTTAATTGGTTTTGAAATTTAAAACTCCTTTATAACTCTTGAACAAGGGGTTAGGTTGAGATTAAACTTAAATTATTAAGTCTAAGCATAAATTCCTAAACCTAAACAATCACAACCTAAACTTATACTATAGTATCCGACGTCGGATTGATATTTGCTTCGGTTGACGGATAAAATACACGGATACAATTGGCGAAAACAGAATTACAGTTGAATTTGTCTTTAAGACTATTAAGTTAACCTAACGTTAACTGAATTTGGTAATTAAAAAAAGTAGTATCTAATTAAAATTCTATTTTTTTGGTTTTTTTTTTTTTAAAAAGTTACTACAATACCCCACTGTATGTCTGCCGGCACTGACAACGACATCAATCGCGAAAATAATGAAATCATCCGGCCAAAAAAGCACTCCCTTCTATACCATACGGTGCGCTTCAGAAAGGAAATTCAAACAACAGGAATCAGCATCTGCAAACTGTTAAAAAAATGAGAAAATGGCACCTAACTCAAGAATAAACAACAAATGGCTTCTAGATTATATCTCTGTACAAATTAATTTTCTATCGTTTTACATAACGATTTCAAATGTTTTAATACTGCACAGCGAGTTTTTGATGTTTCGTATAAAAAGAGAAAGTCGCTGTTGTGTCAAACTGTGAGTAAAATTTCAAAATCTTGACCAAAGGGAATATGCTTAAGAAGAATGCGCTCTTGAGATGAAAATTGTAAGGTTGTTTGGATTCATAACCTTTTTTTTTTTTTAGAAAGAAGACATGTGGAACGCAGGGTTGCTATTACGGTAACTTAGCCGCTCCCATCTTCACCTGATTTATAAAATGCGGATTTCAAATTTACGACAATTACCATAAAGACATATTTCACTTAAATATTTTTGGGCCATGTTGTTTTTGTGCTGGAGAAAGCGTGCTGGAGAATTGAATTCTGAAATTTGGTGGATGTACTTCAGAAAGGATTGAGAAACCCTTGGAGGCACTTGAAGGACAGGGAATGTGCGTGAAGGCCTCCCCCACCCTCAGCCACTCTTAACTAACTCCACTAATTAACTCTTGACAAATTAGCTATTTAATAATAATTGTTCAATTATCAATTAACTAAAGTTTTGTTCAGAACATAATCTGCGGTTGTCAAATTCTTAAAGTTAAATCCTGGAAAAAAAAACATAAACATTAATTGATTCAAAAAACTCTATACTACATAATGTCATTTGTCATGACGATCATGGCTAATTTACTTCGGCAAGAATTTTCTTTCCCAATTATACAGAACCCTTCAGAATTTGAGTAGAAAGGAGTATAAAAGCGCAACGCCGCTTAGTAAAAAAAATTCGTTGAAGTCGAGTAAATTATTACGGAGTTGGATCCGTGGTTGTCAGTGTCGAACTCACTCACAGTTTGTCTTATTTTTAGAATCTCTCTGTATACAGCGTATTCAACCGTCTGAAACAAAACGGAGAAAGTTCATTAAAAAAAATTTTTTTTTGTTCTATTAGATAGGTAGTGCATCAAAATCAAAAATTTGTCACCATAGAATTTACCTAATCAATCATAAACTTACCATTTGCACAAGATTTTGTTTTAGATTTTAACTAAAAATGCTATTCTAGAGCGATTTTTACTTTTCCTGACTTTTTCTTTTTTGTAAGGGACTTAAGAAATGCTCTGTAACTGAACTTTTGAAAATATATTCTTTAAATAAATTTTTGACGTGTTTTCACAGAAGTTTGCCTTTTTTTTGCCCAAAAAGGGCCTGGATTTAAGTTGAAATTGGGTGTTTAATTCTCACAAAATTGGAAGGTTTTCCTACATAGAGGAGAAAGCACATTTGGAAAAAGTCATAGAAACGGGATTAGTGGCCACCGGACACTCAACGTGCACTTCATCACTCCTCGCCCACCAACAACACATCAGCGCTCAGGGAAATCGTACCTAAAAAAAACACTTTCACTTCCGGCTTAAGGGGGGGGGGGCTATCGCGTTGGCATGGTGATATGGTGCCAATGCTAATCTTATGGGAAATCTTGAATTTCGTAAATCTGTTACTAGTTTGGCTACGTACCACCTACAAGTCACCAC
>JAQFYP010003729.1:0-10542 GCA_034694865.1 Bilobella braunerae
TTACATTATTAAGTAGCGTCAACTAGTTAATTGTCTCACTATTATCTCAGGATCCGCCGAAAATATCTAAAATTTCTTTTCAAATTGACCTCAAGTGACCTTGTTGGCGGTCAAAGAGCTAAGGCAAGAATGTTATTCTCTGAACATGATGAACTAATTTTTACAAAAGTTGCACAGCTTATGAAGGACAACAAATTTGTGGGAATGTTTTTTTCTGTGGCTCACATTGACCCCCAAAATGTCACCTAAACTTTGTTTGTTTGAGTATCACGATTTTCTCTGGAATTAAGCGACAATGGGCATGAGTCCCTTGAGATGCTACCCAGTTCAAGTTTATTTTAGTATGACCGCAGGTGACCAAACTTGGTGATCAAAGGGCAGAGTCAAGAATATTGTTCTGACAACAAAAATGACCCTTATATTAGTTGTCTACCTTATGAAATGAAACCAAATTTGTATAGGATACTTTTTTCTGTAGCTTCTATTGACCTTTACTTGAAAAAATGACCTTTCAAGGATAAACACTATTTTTGAAAAAAAAAAAAATTACCTAGTTAAAACTTTTTCCGATTACAGCAGTGGTACCATTCCAACACCTAGAAAATGGCACATTGACCTCAAAGTGACCCCTTGAGCTTAGATTGACAGTTGTAGGGCAAATGCTAAAATACTATTTGTGCCCGAAAGTATAGTTCTGAGGACCCCATCGGCCAGCTTCACCCGGGATTAACCCAATAATACCAAAATGATATTCCAAAGTCAAATCCTACATTGATGTAAAACAAACAAACACAATAGTGCCCTGCGGCCTTCTTTAGCTTAAAAATCACCCCTTAATTTGAAATTCGCACCAACATCACACGCTGGGTATGTACTACTACTTCGGAAAATTTTATAAGAGATCTAAGCAAGTTTGATTGCTTTTTGTTCAAATAATTATTATAAGTTGTCCGATTTTTCTACTGAACATGCCGGAGTAAACCGTTTTACGACAGCTTAAACAACTACTTTATTATTATTTTTATCTTGTTGTTATTGGTGTTATTGCAGCATGGAACAGTAAGGGTTTTGTTATCCAAAATATTTCGGTGATTGCCAATAGATGCTTGCCAAATATTGAGGCAACATGATGGTTTGAACACTGCAGGATCAAGAAATCCGTTCTAACATGTGTTCAAGACAATATTGTACAGCTGCATCTTAGGCTAAGTTATAGCATAAATATAATAGCATTGACTGGTTGAATGTAATTTTGTTACATCTTTAAAAAAATAAAATACAAACAAGCTTTGGTATAATAATATTTCTATTGGTTTAAATTTACACAAGCATTGCTGCAAAAACGAATAGAATTTACTTCTGTGTTCATTATAGGTTATATTGCGGGATGATAGGAAATACTAGGTTCTCATTACAAGTGTTCTAATCGGAAGTTAGTTATTGAATAGAAAGAAGGCTAAATGCAATTCCCCGAGCGATGTTGTCAAATAATGTTAACTTGGCTTCCTGTATAAGCAACTTTGGTATTAGTACGGCATTAAATTTGGATTACATTTGATACATTCCTGAATTAATCATTATTCTTATTACTGGAAACATGACATGCGTTATGATCGCTACAATTTTATTACTTGCTAAGTGTTAATTTACCTAAAATTTTACAGCAATAAATAAATTAAAGTTAAAAACTCAGCATTATTCGCCTTTAATTTATGTTCCAAATGTTCGACTGTTTTAATGTATTGATGTTTACATCGTGATTATAATTTCTCTACTCACCCCTTCCATGTGGTAAAACCTTCCAATTGTGCACTTAAGCATGGGAATGGATTTTATTACTTTGTTTAATTCGTGTTTGTTGCCTCCTGGCATTGCTTGGATGTTATTGCTAAACTTTGCAGAAACATTGTAAACCTTCGACATCAGGAGTGCCACGGGTAAAATCATTGAAAGCATAATCACAACGTAGAATGCAAATAAAGAGTACACAGCAATACTGAACAAGTTTCGTAATCGGACAAGGCAAAAAACTAGCACAAAAATTCCCAGAATTAGGGACACTTTAAAGCATGGTAGCAGAATTGAACCGAATACTTTATTATGAAGCAAGTTGTAAATTTGCATTGTGCGGTATACGCGGATGCATTCCGTTTGCGGTTGCTCTAGCGTGTTTGGCCAATCTATGCTGAAATTAAAAAAAAATTATTTTCTTATAAATTTCTTACTTTAACCAATAATTTTTACCAAGATTTCTGGAGACATTTCACCAAAACTAGTATCGAAGGAATGAAAGTTGCCAAAAAAACAATGATGTCGCAAAAGTAGTAAACTGTGTATATCGCTGAACAAAGGCAATATATTGCTCCGTATGGCATTGGCAATATAGGTAAATTTAATACTACTTGTAGGATGACGGTGGAACATGCGCAAGAAATCATGCACATAACAAAAGCAGGGTACATTTTTCCCGTATTTTGATAGTGAATTTTTTTGCTATTTTTCATACCAAGCATGTGTTCTAGAAATAAAATTGTATTGAACACATTGCAATGCTTATGTCCGTGTCGCGCTAAATTACTTACCAATTGCAAAAACGTTGTTAATAAGGGCAGACATTTCTTCTGCATAATTTAAGAAAGAGAGTCGAATTGATATAGGAGGAACGATACACATTATAAGAAAAATTGAAACAACTTTAGTGAGAGCTGAATTTGTTTGTAGGAACCGCACCATACAAACTATTGCAAAACACAATTGAATAAGTACTGCAAAAGACGCAAGTAAACGCAGAAGCATGTGCCGCTTTGCTAATTCAACTTTCACCGTATTAGCATTGAACTTTACTTCAAGTATGGAAAATTTTGTTCCAATCTTAACAAACTTTTTTAAATGTAGAAGTTGCTTTGCGTCAACCATTTAGACTTTGGATTTTTCCAAAAATTTGTTAAAGTTCTAAGTGAAACATCCTTTGCACATTTATATACTACGTTTTCTATTAAATTAATTATATTCCCAATAGCAAATTGAAAGGACATAAATTTTGGGTAATTTATATCTAGGCTTCCAAAATGTTTGCCTTACCGGAATTTTTCGCTTATATCGAAAAAACAATCATATAGTACTGGAGATTATGGTTCTTAGATGTATAATTAAAGTCTCTCTCTATAATTATTGTATAATTAAAACCTTAATGACATATAATTAATATTTCATATACTGATTTTTGTTTTTGCCTTATGATCATTTGAAGCAATGAGCATGTTATTTGTCCATTCTAAAATTTGCATCCATCGCGCCACTTTATAATTAAATCTTTATATCTGGCTTTAACATGGGTAAGAGAAAGACATCAGTTTTACAAAATCTGTCATTATTTCAAGTTGACAAGCGAATTTTTAGTGTGTATTCTTGTAACTTATGCACAACATTAGTAGTGCAAGACAAATAAGAGCAAATTAGGTCACATTAATCTTCAATAACACTGAACCCCTTGATCATAGGATAACTTTATCACGCAGCACATTATCGTGTTGCTATAGTGGAGTGCCGTGATACCTACTAAAAATTTCAACTGTGATATCAAGCTTATTCTGCAGTAGTCAGGAGTCTAGTATTTGTTTTGTAAACTTGCTGCGGTATGAGATGTCAACAACGTATTAGGTTGTAACGGTTAGCTTTGATGGACCGATGAACTTCCTTTGCTTGATTTGTCAAGGATGGTTATTGTCACTCGATGAATGATCAAGGGTATACAATTTGTATCCAAAATTGTATGGGTACTAACTTAATTTTTTGAAAAAAATTTCACTAATTGGTACCGAAACCAATTTACATCGGTAAATTTATCGCATAAACTTGTATATTACCCAAGTTCTCACCAAACCTTTGCATCAAAATAAACCAGTTAAATAAAGCTTTCACTCTACGTGCATGTTGGTCAATAATAAAACATTGCAAAAACCTCAGTCTTCTGATGAAACCGAGCGTTCATTGATTCAATTCCGGTATTTACTTACAGATAGAGCAACGGTTTCAATTTATATGTACGATTCAGTTTCTTATGCTAAAACCGTTATATCACCTCGGACCTAGAAAACTTGGACTCTTCTTCAAATGCCTTTTCCAATAGAAAAAGATGTTAGTAAAGCGTGTTATAATCTATACTAACGGCAAGAAATGCCAACATACTTCATAAGACAATTATTTGCTCTTTGATACAAATTCACTTAGCTTCCCATTACAACCTTAGTTTTCATAGCTAACCAAAATTAAACGGATGAATCATAACCCAATTTGTGTATAATGCACTACATGAAACAGTAGAGAAAACATATTTGAGATTTTGAACACTACCTATATTTTATGAACACCTGCCGTTGATCATTTAATGAAGGAAAAATTACAATAAC
This sequence comes from Bilobella braunerae, assembly GCA_034694865.1. NCBI lineage: Eukaryota > Metazoa > Arthropoda > Collembola > Poduromorpha > Neanuridae > Bilobella > Bilobella braunerae. Next base: position 4,410 of record JAQFYP010003729.1, read on the forward strand.
AGGTTACTTTTAGATTTTTCAAAGTTAACTTGCAGTGGAGCCACAATAACAAAGGTTCATTTCATAAAATTATAATCAAACTCAAATCTGAAAACAGATTTCAAAATAGTGCAGCCTTTTTGATTTAGCTCTGGCTAGGGTAAACCTGTATCTACGTCATAGAGATAACCAAAACTCAAAAATGACTCAAAACATAAATCCGTTGCTACTTAATAACCAGTAAGCCTGGAACACATGTTTGTTGTTGCAAATCATCAAAAATGGCAAATTTTAATACATAAATTTAGTTAATTTACATTAAGTTAATTTAACTGTTACGTAATCTGATGACAAAATTTAGAACTAATATTTCGGCCACGCCCTAGATTGGAATGCAACCAATCAGTGATTTAGCCGTTTTGCACTGTTCACAGTGCAAATGCACAGTGCTTTTCTGTGCACTGCACAGAAAAGAGGGAGAAGAAGAGAAGAGGTAAAGATTTGATCAGGGAAGAGGGAACATCCTCTAAGAGGGCTCTTCCGTTTTAAGATTAAGTTAAAGATAAGTTTTGATTAATTGGTTGAGTTAATTAGTTAATTGGCTAGGTTGGATAATTGGCTAATTGTGAATTTAAGTAATTGGCAATTAAATAACCTTCCATTGACGAGTCGTTAACTAGCATTTCACCAGTCATTTTTTTTTCGTCACTTTATTCTGGATACGGAGACAGTGTCTCCGAGCGGCTTCTGGAAGCACTGTTTTGTACATTTAGCGGAAGGCGACGTTACAAAACATTTAAAAAGGTATTTTTAATTGTATTTCTAATTGTATTTATAGCTTGATAGTTATATTGATTATTGTCTAAGCAGTTTGAAACATAGGTTGAAAGGTTATACCTCCAACGTTGTTGATAATATGACTCGTGAACTTTGTGTTATCGGAGTAGGTATTCAATATGCTTATTATTTATTTATTATTATTTATATTAGTTAAAGGGCCTCCTTGGGACGCAGCCCATGAGACCCGGAATTAAAATCATATTTAATTGGATAGGTTATGGAGTTTGATTAGGATATAGTTTAGAATTTTTTATGACCTGAGACGACAGTTTGTTTTCTAGAAGTTTAGTACTTAATAAATTAGATAAATTGGATACATTAAATGAGGTTAGAGAAGCATCCGCTATAACTTGAAATCAATTTGCATGTATCAGCAAGTGTTACACTTGCTTAGAAGCTAATCTAGACACGTTTCACTCTCTGTCAGCATTTTTAAATAATTGCTTTTTCTTTGAATGAAGATTTGACCTGAATTTCATTACAAATAACTTCCCTGGCTGCCTATTAAATTCTAATGTTGTGGTTTTTTTTTACAAGTTTTAAATTTTCGATTTCTTGCTAATATTTTTCTACAATCATAAATCATATTATTATATTATATAATATTAGTTCAATACACTAGTACAGTATTTTTCTTTTGTCTTTTTAGAAAAATGGAAAAGAAAACAGAAGAGAGAAAGAATAAAGAAAAAGAATACTTTTTAGAAAAGAATAATTAATTTTTTTTTGCGATTTTTACTCAATTTGCTTAGGAACTCCTGAACCATCAACGCGATACCTGGCTTTTGAATCCCCATTTTCGGTGATTAAAGTGTTGCTCCTAATATAGAATTTGAGGTTTGGTGCCTTTTCCTTCAATTCCTTTCCAAATTTTCGCAAAATTCCGTGTGCCACTGCTTCATTTCGAGTAAGTTCGGCAGAAATGAAAACCATTTTTGTTGCTTCGTTTTGCTGGAGATTTCGTTTTGCTTGAAGAACTGCGATTTTGTCGCGCCTGCGAAGTAGCTTAACTACTACTGGACGTGGAAAGTTTCTATCCTCGGGCTTCTTACCAATACGGCGGATGTCGTCATAGTCAACATCGGCGAGTGACATTTTTGCAAAAAGGTCGAGGACCTTCTTAACGGTTTTTAGCGGAGTTTCAGAAAAATCTTCGTTCAAATTTCGAATTCGAACAGAGTTCCCAATTGCCTCCTTTCTGAGAAACTCGAGTTAAGAGTCGTGTTCCTTTAATTTCACTTCAAGTTTTTCACATTTTTTTTTGTAGAAAGCAACGTGTTTTTGAAAATTTTAAACGACCTTGCGGCCTCAGAAAGCCTTTCCCAGTCTTCCGGCACTGCACCATCATCGTCAGAGTTAGAGTCGGAAATAGAAATGTCGATGTTTTGCGTTGTATTTGTTTTTGGTTGGAAATTTAACGTTGATTGCCGAGATTTGTTTTTTGATTTCTCATTGGACTTAGAACTATTAGCAGAACTTGTCTTACTACGAGTAGTCACTTTTGAAGGACTCATTTTCTATTGACTTAAACTTTATTGTCTCATTTCGCTTACGTCTGCTCTGCTTCACGTCTCAAACCAAACACAATATGCTTATAAGTAATGAGAATATGTAAATATACTAAATCAATTACAAGATCGATATCACCTTATACAAAAGTATAATCGTAATTTGGAAATAGGAATGGCGTTTATTATCAGATATTTTTCAAAGAATACGATTAACAAAAGATAACGTATGATTTTTTCCGCATATGTATTCTGTACAACTGTTTGAATTTGTGTAAAAAAAGTTTCATACTAACTTTTCTTCTAAGAACGTAAGAAAGTGATTGACAAACTCTTTTCTTTGGTAATTGTTTGTATTACAGTTACTACTTAAATTTCCTCTTCAAGAAGAAGGATTACGGAAAATCTTAAAAGGAAATTTTACATTTGGTTAAATTTTTCTAAAATTGTCTTATTGCTAGTGTTTGGTGGAATCCAGTATCCTGAGCAAATAATTTTGTACCAAAGACAAATTAACAAACCTGAATCTCTAATATGAAAACATTGACAGGCTTTGTATAGCTTGTAATTAGTTGAATATAAAATAACTATAAAATATAAAACTAGCCAAATGAATAGTCATCTCTTTTGATGATCTCTTTCTTGACCTGGCCCCCAGCTGAATTATAATAAAAGTAGCAACCATATATCACTTGAGATTCCAAATACAGGCAATTTAGTAATTATAAAATGCTTCTAATTTTATAGATATTGGCAACGTTTTAGGCCAGAAACTAAAGTGACGTACTACAAAATTCACAATATTGTTTCATGACTTTGATGCCAAACTAAATTTCAAATTTGGATCTTATGCTGAATCAACGCTAATGCCCAGGAGCAACATTAATTAAACCAGAAAAACCGGTTTCCACCTGTTATTAAACTTTACTCAAATTTTCTTATTTGAAATCGCAGATTCAGGTGGCATACTGTAAAACCTATTTATTAGTAGACCCGAGTCGAACATTATACGACTCCAAATTCTGCGCATCATGTTGTTTCTACTATTTTGCGCAATATTTTGGTATATTTTCCTATAGTTAATAAATTTCTATGTTGGCAACTAATCAAAATAATTTCTAAAATGCCACAATTACCTGCCACAGGAAGAAAACATTAAAGGTAACCGAAAACAATTTTTAATACAATTAAATTCTTGTGGTACTGTATTATTGGCTGCTCGAACAAGAGACTTGAGCAAAAATTAAATCAATTTTAGTAAGAAATTTTGCTACTAATATATTAAGACAGTCCACAAGTGCTAATTAATAAAATCCCGGTACCATTGAATAGCATCATCAAATCTGCCCTTTTAACAATGTTTCCGTTTGCGCGAAATTCATTAAAATTCTAGCTGTTTGACAGAAAACTCAGATGTGCATTGTACATTAACGTAAAAAAGTTATAGGAAAGCAGGTTTGTCGCTTGAATATGACTTCGTATTACAATGGCTAATGATTGCGTTCACATGATGATTAATGCAATACTATTTTATTACCAATTAAAACTTAAACTTAAATTAATTAAAAACCTATAACCTTATTTTATTTTTGCAGTATAAAACATTTGGATCCTACCGGGCACTAACAATTGAGTACAAATAATGAAGCGTGGGTACAAAACGTTTGTACTTGTTAATATTTAATATTGGTAGTAATTCCATTATGTTACGAAATTACTATAAATATAATAAAACTGGTTTTTTGAATTTTTTTGTCTTTTGAGCTTTATTTGTTTATCTAACATTTTTACAGGAAGCGAAAGTAATTTATAAATTAATTACGTACTGAACAACTAGAAATACATAGATTCAGTGCGTATCTGTGTAGCCGCGAATAAAAGTGTTAGTTTGCCTTTGGAATTTGCAAATGGAATAAATCGTGGACGCTTACCGACAAGTGGCAAGTTTTATCTTGGGTGATGGGCCCAAACCTAGCCAGCAACGTCGTCGTTTATTTTCTCCAAAGGGAAACTAGCTCTCGATCTTAGGTTGCCAAAGCATTGTGCGCTTCAGTGTTGCAAATCTTGGCCAGTCTACACATGTACGTAGATAATGTTGTTGGACAAAGCACTATTATGATTTTAAGATATTAAAATATTAATTTTAAAATACCCAAAACAGTCAGAGGATATGGGAATTACCCGATGGGTTACCCAATAGTCTCGAGATGATTCTACTTTTATTTGCATAGAACCACTTGTGGTTACCAGGCGAGAGCTCCGGCCCCACTTGGCGTCTCGTTGATATGTCCTCGCTTTCTGCACCAGTCTCTAAAAGCAGCGGAATGTTACAGATATCCTTGATTGCGTTGTATTAGTTTGAAATTATAAATAAACCAACACCTAGTTTGAAAACTAACGACTTTTTACATTTTTGTTCTATTGCCGTTGTTTTTTTTAATTCCAGAAAAAAAAAACTGATTTTCGTTAAATATGATTTTGCTTTCGGAAAGTGTATATAGGTAATGTGTAAAGTTTGATGATTTAATTGGTCCCTTTTTCTTTTATTTTTAGAAATTTGCAAAATCTGCTCTGAAAAAAAAATTATTATTTCTCTGCCTCACGATTTCTGTTTTAAAATTTTATACTTGATTTAGTTTATAGCACGAGGCTTCAGCAGAATCCTAATCTACATAACTCTATGAACAAGCACAAAGATATAAATCGGCAGGCAAATTATGTTGTACTCTATTTCGCCCCTGAAGAAAATTAATAGATATTGGAAAGTTTCTGTATCTCAATTAACCTCCAAACATGGGAAACATTCAAATCAAGTTAAAAATCATGGGTTGAAAGCTATGAAAACAAAGATTCGCAAGACATCTTTTATTGCTAAGTACCTACGAACAAGTACATTGGTATAACGCTTTTGTAGTATAGTGTCAACGGAATTCACATGCAAAATTACAACGGATCTGCAATAAAAGTCGTATTCTATAAAAAAAAAATGCAACCTCAGTAACAAAGTTCCAAAGTCCGTGTTGCATACAAAGGTTGCATACGGAACGTTTTGGATGAGTAACACATAGGAATAGTTAATCATCATTGCCCAATTACGGCAAAACTTCTAAATCCGTCGATACTGATCGCACTAGCATTTCTGAATTAAATCCATTGCGTAAGCGCTGAAAATTTCCTAATGCGATGCTACATTGCAACCCACTAGCAAAAGCAAAGCGACCATTGTACCAATCACCTATTTAGCCTGGAAGCACATTCTTCTCAATCGAGATTGTAAATCACAGTTTATTGACTTGTCAATAGCTGAAACCATCATTGTCGTTTACTGAATTTATCATTTTATTTATGCATTTAAACAAAAGGTAGTTTTTAAGTAACTTTATTTCCTGCTCCCATTTCTGTTCTGTGATGAAAAGCAAAACTTTATTACATGCTCACTACTAGTAAATTTAACAGACACAAAGGCGATGTGTGAATTTGATTTGATACGATTAACTCAACATGCGTACTTTAAAGTGAATTATTTTTTCCTCCTTTAAATTACAAGCAGTAAGTAGACAGTGCAGTTGCTTTGAAACTAAAAAAACTTCTATAGAGGTGGAAGTAAATTTCTAAAGATGCAGGAACCAGGGTTATGAACACAAAAAATAATGAAGTGGGAAAACCAGTTATAACTGCTGGAATTGTTATACTGCTGTGAATTACCATTTTGCCATTATAAATCTGATTTGTTTATCAAAATAAAGAACTTTTGTTGTTTAATCGTTTTATTATAAAGTCACATATCAAAGAGTGAGCACCTTTTT
>JAQFYP010003730.1:0-10540 GCA_034694865.1 Bilobella braunerae
TGAAATTGGTTACTCTAAGTCACCATATAGGTCACTTATCTCAACTCGACCATCAGCACAAAAGGTTACCTTGTGAGCAAGAATATCTTCCCGTGGAGCGGTAGGTAGGGCCACTTTTAAATTCAATTCTGTAGCAGTGGCTACTACTATCTGACAGATTCCCAACTTCACGTGAAAAAACTACATCTTCGACCAGTGAGGGCTGAAACAAAATAAAAAGTTGAGTTACAAAATTTATGCAACTGTGTAGTAGAAAAAAAATCTGCAGTGGATATATGAAATAGATATAGAATAGATAAATGCAATTATGATTTGTAACAGTTTTGATTAGTTAAGAGTAATTTTACCAATAAAGATTCTACTTCAATTTTGATCGATTGGCTTGCTAAACAGTGAAAGGTGATTGTAGCTGGTTCTATTATGTAGAAAAAACTAGTCTCCCCTTCATTATTTGTAGAGAAGTCACCAGTGGAGTTGATGAGTTTAAATACTGGAATTTTAGAACAGTGTTCCTCATTTTTAGCACTGCAAAGTGGAGTGATGAATAAAATAAACATAAGCTGGAGACGCAGCATTTAAACAGAAAAAAAAATTTCTGAAAGAATAATAATAAAAAAAAAAGAACCGGAAAACGGTTAATATTTATATTTTCAATATCTAGAACATAAAAAATCAAAATAAGCTCTCAATTCAAAAGACATAATTTACTACAGCGCGTAAACCAAAGTTTTTGCTATGACAGTTTGGAGGGCAATTGCAACCACATCCACCGGAAATGATGAAACGTATTCGAAAAAACGTGTGGCTAAAACCTGAACGGGTCCGGATTGGGTGAATTAGAAGATGATATCATGCAGAAGGAAATAATTTTTTATTCCAACATAATGCAAAGACTTTCAATAACTTTCTTAGGAATTAGCGCGGATGCACGCCATTGGAGCGAAGCGCAGTCAGCTCAACCTGTTCGAGATCGTCGGACATGGTCAAACACATGGTCGAATGCGATCGTACAAATTGCATTCAACTTTTTGATAATCAACAATTTAGAAAGTTAAGCAAATGTTGCTAGGCTGTTAGTATTCCTGAGACAGAATAAGGCGTTCGCGAAATTGAAAAATGTATCTAACTACAACTTTGCATTGCATTCACTTTCTAAATCAACATACTTTTTGTTTCAGTAATCTCGATAAATTCAAAATTAATTTTTTTTTATTATTATAATTTCCATCCCCTGCAGGCGTTAGCCTATGGGACAGGGGCCACACGATACGTGTAATAAAATGCATCAATAAAAGTTACACATGAATCAGCCTCAGATCCGAGGAGTTTGGATCTAACTTCATTGACACTGCACTAAGCTTCAGTGTTCAGTGCAGAAAAGTAGCTTCAAATTCTAGATGAATCGTGTCTTACGTTAGTCATTAAAGAGTACAAAGAGGGATCTAAGAAAAGAAAGACAAATGTCAAGGACTTGACAAACTCAGCATTAATGACGCATACAACTTGCAATCTTTTCAAGTTCAATCTTTCAATTTCAATTTCAATCAGTTTCAGTTTACCTTCCACCTGAAAAGGTTGTCTGTGTTTTGTAGCTATTTATAAGTTTGTTTAACAAAATAAGAAAACTAAAAAAGTCTGACACAATGAGCGGAAAAACCACACTTGCTAGCCTTGAGAAATTGACTCTCTCATCGCAAAGGGAAATACAACGCGACATTTTAAAGACGATAAAAGGTGTGGATCAAGTGAAAAATGAATTAAAGAATATAAGTGTCAAATTAAGTGATCTTGAAAATCGTGTGGTTACACTTGAAGATGTCAACTTCAATTACTCTGAGGAAATCCAATCGCATAATGAACAAATTGAAAAGATGGATATTATGTTACGAAAATTGAATCTAATCATTGTGGGATTTGAAAAGCCAATTAATCAAACGGAAACTGAGGCTGAACTACTCCAAAAACTGAAGGACTTTTTTTGAAAATGGCTTGGGGTTAAATAGTTCGGATTACAAAATCAAAAACTGTTACAGACTCGGAAAAAAAATCACAGCAAAAATTCAAAACATTAAAATAACTGTCGGTTCTGAATTACACCGAAAAAACATAGTTGCAAAACGGGAGCTTATCAAACAAAAAAAGTGGCATATTTTCATCAATGACGATCTCCCTAAAATTACACAAGACAGAAGACGTAGTATACGAATCGAAGCTTCTAAAGCTGGAAGAATGGGAAAGGCAGCTAATGTTAATGGCGATTTCCTCAATCTGGATGGTACGGTCTACAACTTAGACAAAATTGGCAAGTTAAATGAAGTAAAAAGAATTGTCAAGAGAAAGCGTCAGAATTTTTCAGCCACTATTAACAATGATAATGACAACACCCAATTTTCACAAACTATAGATTACAACATAAACAGAGGGAATGCGCATAACAAACGAGCAAGAATCAGTTCTCAAACCGATCAAAATTCATTCGAGCAAAGACACTCTGCTTACATTGTACAAACAAATAAAAATATTAAACATACATCACCTCAACATTCAGCTAATGATGAAAGCACAAGCGATTTACTGCATGACAAAAATGAAGACAGTGACGACGAAACTAGCAACGAACAGAACAATACAGCATGATGTCGGGACCAGTGTAAGCTAAGATACTCTATTTTTAAAAATATTACCACTGTAAAAATCGGACATGTAAATGTAAGATCATTTGTACCCAAGATTTTTCATATTTCAAACTTGATGATAAAAACAAAACTTGATATTTTGTGATTGACAGAAACATGGTTAAATGAAAATAGTATATGTCCAGTTGCAAAAGGTTTCACTATTTTTAGAAAAGATAGGATTAACAAAACAGTAGGGGAAGTAGCAATACTTCTTAAAAAAAGCGTAAAATCAAATGAGTTTTGCATGTCAAATGCTAATTTTCACTATCCGACTACTGTAGAGTTTTTTGCACACAACATACAAGTACGATATTTGAAGTCAATAATCATTTGCGTAATGTATATTCCTGATAAGAAATTGAGTAATAATAATTTACATAACGTTGAAGACGTTTTAATTCAACTGACTCACAGTGGGAGAAGGTTTTACTTACTTGGAGACCTAAATCGTGATTTTAACACGAGTGACTCTAAGCGAATTAAATCAATTATTGAAAAGTTATCACTTAAACAAATTGTAAACAAACCAACCCGAGGAAATACAATTCTTGATTTGATTATTACAAATTTTGAGGTCAATTCTGAAGTCATCGATATGGGAATTTCAGATCACTTTCTAACTTCAGATGAAACTGATTTAAAATTTAAAAAAGTGAAATTTGAAACAAAACAATGCCGTAATTACAACAAAATTGACCTAATTAAGATAAACGATTTAATGTCAAATGTCAAATTTTTTAATCAAGATAGTTCAATTCAAGAAAATTTTGCGAAAACAAGAAACACAATCCTTAATGTTTTTAACCAGTTTAACCAGTTTTTAACCAGAGTTCCACACCTTCCCTTTCGTTCCGATTTTGTTTAATTTGAAAAATAGAGTTCTACATCTTCCGTTTTGTTCCGCTTTTGTTTAAATTGAAAAATAAAGTTAGGCACCTTTTGTTTTGTTCCGCTTTTGTTTAAAATGAAAAATAGAGTTAGGCACCTTTTGTTTGGTTCCGCTTTTGTTTAATTTGAAAAAATTGAGTTCAACACCTTCCGTTTTGTCCCGCTTTTGTTTTATTTGTAAAATAGAGTTCAACACCTTCCGTTTTGTTCCGCTTTTGTTTAATTTTAAAAATAGAGTTCAACACACTCGGTTTCGTTGCGCTTTTGTTTAATTTAAAAAATTGAGTTCAATAGCTTCCGTTTTGTTTCGTTTTTGTTTAATTTAAATAACAGAGTTAGGCACCTTCCGTTTTGTTCCGTTTTTGTTTAATTTGAAAAAATTGGGTTAGACACCTTCCGTTTTGTTCCGCTTTTGTTTTATTTGAAAAATAGAGTTCAACACCTTCCGTTTTGTTCCGCTTTTGTTTAATTTTAAAAATAGAGTTCAACACCTTCCGTTTCGTTTTTGTTTAATTTAAGAAAATAGATTTGGATTTAGCGTGGCATCTCGATGAACTAAAGCCTGAACCAGATACTAGGCCAGATGGAATATTCGGCATTTATGGGAATTTGGCAAACGTTGATCAAATACCATCACGTGTTGCTCAACCCAAAAATAATTCCAACACCATGAACCGGGATTATGTTTGCAATTTCTTCCCCGAAAAAAATGGGGCGCGATAAAGGGGTCAGTTCACGGCTGGCAGCCCCGTTTTCAAGGAATCCCTTTTCTTTTTAAAGGCTTACATTTAGCAATTAGAAATTTTAGTAGAATGAATACTTAATAAATAAAAAAACATTTTGATTTATATTCCCAACCTTCCTTTAATTAGCTCTGCGGGAATGTCAATTAACGCTCATTTACCTTTAAGTTATTTTTATTTTTTGTTCAAAGTTCTTTAAAATAAAAATGAACACTTGACATTTCGCAAAACAGTTACGGCAATTTCTTCACCGACTGACCACGCCGCCGACAGGCGGCGTTACAAAGCTAGTGAATTTACTGATGCAGAAGTACAATTATATAAATTGGTAAAATATCATCATGATAAATTTTGTTCAACCAAAGTTGAATTTCACAAAATTTAAAATAAAAGATACAAAATTTTATTAAGAAAAACGGTTACACAAACCAAAAGGAACAAAGTTGTTTCTAGTATAAACGATGTTGGTATCTGGAAAACTCTTAAAATGGATTTTAATATTAATTATAGCCGAAATAAGATTAATTCATTTAACTGTGATTGGATAGATGCTGATAAACTAAATCAGTTTTATATTTCTAACTCTTTTAAGAAGACGAAATTCCGTATGATACCTTAAGTAAAACTTGTTGTGATAGAAGTGAAAAACTTTTTCAAGTAAAAAATGTTTCGGTTAAAGATGTTAAAGTCACATGGAAAAAAATTAGAAACGAAAATTTGCAAAGTGAAACATATGGTATTTGCAAAAAAAAATGGTAAATGTCTTAATGAATTATCCTGATTTCCTGAATGAAATTACACTTTTCATCAATCAGAGTCTAGAGTGTGGTGTAATACCTAAAGAATTAAAAGTTACAAAAATTATTCCAATTCCAAAAGTCAAAATTCCAACAGAGTTAAAAAATCTACGGCCAATTTGTATTTCTAATGTTATAATTACCCTTCTAGAAAAAGTTTACCTCAATAAAATCAGTAAATTTGTGAAAAAAAAAAAACAAACTAATTAACATACATCAATTTGGTTGTCGTAAAGGTCACTCGACAGAACATGCAATGATACCATTAATTGATAGCATTAAAAGAAATTTATGGAAAATTTATTTATTTAGAGTATGGAAAGGTATTTATTTTAGTGAGTATTGATCTAAAAAATGCATTTCCAACGGTTCATAGAGAAAGACTTTTAGAAAAAATTAAAACTAATTTTGCAATTTCTGATTTTTGGTTAAGAGACTATTTGGATAATAGTTTCCAATTTGTCATGACTGATCATCAAACCTCACAAACTATTGTCAACCCTACGGGGTTAATTCAAGGTAGTGTGCTCGGTCCTGTTTTATTTACTTACTATATAAATGATATAAGTAAAGTACTAAATTTTTGCAAAAGAACAAATATTCGTAGATGATACAAACTTACTCATTATAGGCGAAATAAGTGAAAAGCAGCAATTAATTAGTAACATAAATCAAGACATGCTTAATATAACAAATTGGGTTGATGAAAATTCCTTAATTTTAAATCAACAGAAAACACTGCTTATGGTAATTGGAACAAAGAAAACAATCCGTAATTTTGGCTCAATTGAAATTTTAGTTAGATTCGGTAATTGAAAGCTGTCAATTATTAAGTGTTTAGGTCTTTTAGTTGATCAAAACCTGTCCTGGGATGAACATAAAAAGAAAATGGTTAAAATGTGTCACATTAGAATTAATGGGTTATTTAAAATTTCAGAATACTTAACAAAACACAGTAAAATAATGTATTTTCATTGGTATTTTCAGTTCTAAGTTATATGTGTGTAATATGGGGCGAAACAAAAAAAAACATAATTTAAAATCAGTGGAAAAGGTAATAAGGACTGCTGCAAGGCTAGTAACAGGAAAACGTAAATATGATTCTGTGTCAAGTGATATTACAGAAGAATTGAAATGGCTTATGCCTGAATTTCTGTATAAGTATAAGGTACTTTGTCAAACTCAAATTAATTAATAAGAATAAGGTTGAAGTTTTCGGCGAATACTTTAAAAATAGAAATAGTGTTCATGCTTATCCAACATCTAAAAGAAATTCTCTTCAATTAAAAGTTACAAATATTGGACGCTCCTTCTGTACAAGTTTTCAATTCAGAGCTATACTTTTGTGGAATGAGTTTAAAAATTTAAACAATGAAAAGAATTTTGCCAAATTTAAAAACAAGTTAAAAGAAGTGTTAATATTAAAACAAAAGAATAAGTTAATGTAATATGAAAATGTACTAATTAAGTTAATTTAACATTATTATGTAAGCATGATACGATTTAAAAAAAATGGAATATATTATAATTTCTAGTTTTTAATTTAATTTAAGATGTGCTATTGTAAGACCACATTATTGTGAGATTTAGTACATTGTGAATTCTACATCAATAAAATTTTTACCAATAAATGAATAATAAAAAAATAGACATTTTAACAGAAAGTGAATTTTGGTCTGATCAAATTACAGTTATGCTGAACACAAAATTTTTTTTAGAGCTAATTAATTACTTAAAGTTTTTAAGTTCCTGAATATTGAATTCTTCGTCCAGTGCATAAGCTAGAGGTTTCCATTGATCTCGATTTTCAAAATGCCGTTCCGAAGAAAAAACCTAGCACCGTTATTTTTGGAATTCAACTGCTCTCCTGCTTCACGCAGTTTCAATGCTACAAAGTATTACAATAAAATCTAAATATCTGATGTAAAATGTAAATAATTATAACAGCGAGAATTAGTATTAAACCATTCGGTAATGCCACGTAGAGTCCCAGCTCTGCTCTGCAGAATATTATGTAAATTTTACATAAATTGTATAGAAATGTATCAAATTTGCTAAATTCCTCAACATTTAATTGTAATTGCATCAACCGAGTTGTAGTGAACGTAACGAACCTCATCAGTAAAAATATGCACAGTCTTGACTAGGCTATGAAGTCAGAAACATGTCGTAGTGTGTGATGGAAATTTTCCCATTGTCCAATTCAAGTATGTGCTATTAGGTTATATAGTATAAATATCTTTTTAATCAAATCAAAGGAAAAGACTAAGGAATATGTCTAGAAACCAAAGTAATCTCCTTTAGGCATACTTTCTAGACATTACTTTAGCAAAGGGTACTCGTCTTGTCAGAAATAGAAAACAATTTAGTTGGTCCCAAGCTGTCACTTGCAAAGTCGCTCGCCTTGTCCGAGAATGAACAGTTCTGGTTCCGTTTATATCGGACCTTTGTCACATGTCAGTGTCACGTGTTACTGAATTAGTTGTAGTAAATAATGTAAACAAATGTCATGTCCAATACATAACACATTTTGTAAATTGTGCAAATTGGTTAGGCTTTAACCATATTACTTGCTCCGGGGCCAAAAACTTTGGCTTGAAAATACGTCTGCACTATTCCTTTGATCTCACCTGAGATCCCCCTGACCCTTTCCCTGAAGTGCGATGACCCCGAAAATGACCCCCAAAGTAAAAACTTCAGTTTTTTTTTGGGTATTTGAAAAAAATTGCATAAAATGAAAAGTTACCAACTTGGAACATGCCCAATTTTGCCAATCTTGTATTCCATGGTTCCGTTTGTTGTTCGAGGTATGGTTTGACGCTAGAACAAGGATTAAATTGTCTTGTCAGGTACCAAATTAAATAAAATTGGCTTGTAAAAATTTTAAATATCAAATTTTATTGGAGTTCTATTTGTTTAAAATTTCCAAAGGGCCATTGTTTGGTGGTTATAAAGTATCATTTGATGAAAAACTTTAGACATTATTTTGATTCTGTCACATGAAATTTTATTTAAGCTCTTGCGGAAACGGAACAGTCAAACATACGACGTAATATTTGATTTTGCCTAAATAACTATGACTAAGGATTGATACTATATTATAAAATACCTAAAATGCATTTTGTGCCAACAATTGATGAAGCAGATAAAGCCTAATTTATTTGTCAAACTTGCTGACGAAAACACGCCAATTCGACGTGTAAATTGATTTTACCCGTTACCAAAGTCAGCAATTACATTGCATTTGGAATGAAATAAGGTGAAATCGTTGGCGGTTTCGCCATGTTTCACCATTTGTCAGTGCAATGCCATTGCTTTATACAAACATAAATTGAGTGCTTTGTGCATTGGCAAATGGCAAAATGCATCCTTCAAATTAGCATATTCTGGTTTTATATAATGTAATATAAATTTCCTGATTATTTTGATTTAAATTGTTTTCCAAAAAAATCAAATCGATCATTACACAGAGGTGATCAAATTCCTGAAAAATAAGTTATAGTGATAATTGAAGAAGTATTTGCGCTGAATACAATCTTCAGCTCAGGATATACTCTTTTGAAAATACATAAAGTAGTGACCTATTTAACATAATTTATTGTAGCCAATTTCCACGACTGCTGAAATAGTAGCAAGCATACTCATTATAAGCAAAACATAAAATATGGTTTGAACGTTTGAGCTTATTCCTAAACTCGCGACACTTGACTTTGTTTTGAGATTCCTTATCACGGCGCGTCCATCATTCCAAGTATAAATTGCATACCATTTTTTCCAAACCTGATATATACCAAATTCAAGCATGAGTCGAAGTCGTTTAGCAACTCTCTCTGCACCAGGATGTATGTGTTGTATTGCATAAGCTTCAAAAGTATGTAACAATTTATCATCAGATTTTTTATACACACGATCTCCGACGCTATTTGCCACACTAATTAGCAGATCAAGATGAAAAGGAATGTCCAGGTAGGCCACATTAGAGCAAGATGAAATGCGGTTGAGCATACTCAGAATACTTTGCGTGCTACTTGGAGAAATTGTGGTTTTAGAAGTGGTGGAGGTCACTATGGCATGAGAAAATGGCAATAGACTAGTTGTAAAAGTTTGTTTGCCGCTGTGTATTGCATACGTTTTTGAACGAGGATAGCGCAACCTCCCAACTTTGTAGATTTTCATCCACTTAAGAATGAAGCTAACGTTATATCCTCCCAAAGTGTTGTCACAAAATCTAGGCGAACTGGGTCTTTGCATAGAAATATTCAACTGTTTCAATTTTGCCATGACAGACTCGCATGAGTCTTTTGCACTGCATGAGGACTCAGTGCAACTTACACCGCACATTTTTGGAATTAGATCTTTAATATCTGGAAAGCATACGCAGCCTTTTATGTTCGTAACGTCAAACTCCAGGTACCCATGAGTCTGGAAATGGTTTGGTGTGACACGCTTCTGATAAGAGTGCCTGATCATAAATTCCACTGCAGCATAAAAGAAAAACCCGTCTGCTTCAGCAACATTAGTATAAGTCTTGCCAACTGGTTTTGAAGCGGTTAGCTCAGTTGTGACAATTCCTTTGTAAGCACCAACAAGTATTATCATGAGAACTGACCAGATAACTAGTAAGGAATTTGTTAGTTTAAAGGCTTTGTCATGTGCACGCAGTAAATCGGGAATATTTTGACAAGTTTCGAACATGATTGCCAGATAGCAATAAGCCAAGCGGCACAGTAGGCACAAGTCTTTCAAAAAGCAAAATTGAATTTTACCTGAAACAGCCTTAAGACACAGTAATCCAAATACAGGAAAAACTAACACTGCAAATGCAAAGTACATAACCCATGATGTAAGATCGTACGGTTCGGAATAGAAGTTAAATGACACAAATTGCTTCACACCGTCACAAGTAACAAATGAAACCCATGACTCACCGACTGTAAAATACGACCAACGAATATGTGGGTTTATGAATTGGCTTTTTGCCAGTTCAGCGGAATATAGTCGCAGGGTTTTAATACGGTTGAATTTAGTGTCATGCATACTCAAGCAGAACTGCACAAAACTAGGGATATTATTTTTATCCTTAACATAGATCCAGATGTCCAATGACTCCATTGTCATGTAACGAATATAAGGGTCAAAAACCAATCGGTTAAAATCCTTTACATTAAATGGCGAGCTCCAGTATTTTAATAAAAAATTCTTTAGTACAACAAAGTTTTTGTTTCCAAGTAAAATACTACGGTTTGTATACAAATCAAAAGCGTCTCCCTTATATCCGTCCGCTTGAACTGAGAATCCATCTGAAAACGGCAGCATAGCATCGTCGATTACACGTTTACAATAAGCATTTGCGCTTAAGAACCAGGCCAATCAAGATTAGATTCCTGTCTATGTCAGCAAGAAATCAAGCTTTGAGTCTACGAAACGAATTAAG
>JAQFYP010003731.1:0-10540 GCA_034694865.1 Bilobella braunerae
TTGACGCAGGAGCAACCGCCACGGGTTCTGAAAATGCTGAAATTCCAGCTCCAGTTGACGCAGGAGCAACCGCCACGAGTCCTGGAAATACCGAAACTCCAGCTCCCGTTGAATCAGGAGCGACCGCCACGGGTTCTGGAAATACCGAAACTCCAGCTCCAGTTGATGCAGGAGCAACCGCCACGGGTTCTGGAAATACGGACACTCCAGCTCCAGTTGACGCAGGAGCAACCGCCATGAGTCCTGGAAATACCGAAACTCCAGCTCCAGTTGAATCAGGAGCGACCGCCACGGGTTCTGGAAATACCGAAATTCCTGCTCCAGTTGAATCAGGAACGACCGCCACGGGTTCTGAAAATACCGAAATTCCTGCTCCAGTTGAATCAGGAACGACCGCCACGGGATCTGAAAATACCGAAATTCCAGCTCCAGTTGAATCAGGAGCGACCGCTACGGGTTCTGGAAATTCCGAAACTCCAGCTCCAGTTGAATCAGGAGCGACCGCCACGGGTTCTGAAAATACCGAAACTCCAGCTCCAGTTGAATCAGGAGCGACCGGCACGGGTTCTGGAAACCCCGAAATTTTAGCTCCAGTTGAATCAGGAGCGACCGGCACGGGTTCTGGAAACCCCGAAACTCCAGCTCCAGTTGACACAGGAGCAATCGCCACGGGTTCTGAAAATGCAGAAACTCCAGCTCCAATTGATGCAGGAGCGACCGCCACGGGTTCTGAAAATACCGAAATTCCAGCTCCAGTTGAATCAGGAGCGACCGGCACGGGTTCTGGAAATACCGAAGCTCCAGTTGACGCAGGAGCGACCGCCACGGGTTTTGGAAATACCGAAACTCCGGCGTCTGTACCATCAATTACTGAACGCCCAGATATTGAAGTTAGTTTTGCGGAAGTTGGCACGGTTTCTACGATTACAGAAGAGCCACACATTGTAGCCAACATGAACGAACTTTCCACTGTTTCTACTATCACCGAAAGTCCAGACATTTCTGTCGGTATAGGCGAAGTAGGGCTAGTAACTACCGTGACAGAAAGTCCGCACATTTTGGGTAACATTGCCGAAGTAGTTACGATTTCTACGATCATAGAAACGCCGCACATTACAGCCAATATTGCCGAAATGGGCACAATTTCTACGATCACAGAGGGGCCAGTAATTATTGCCAACATTGCCGAAGTGAATCCGGTATCTACGATCACTGAGCGCCCACATATTATCCCAAACGTTGCCAAAGTAAGCACGGTTTCTGCAATCACTGAAAATCCGCAAATTTCAGTGACGGTTGCCGAAGTGGACACTATGTCAACTATAACCGAAAATCCATCAATCGCTGTTCATTTAGCCGAACTACACACCGAGAACCCTGCAATTCTTCTACCGAAGCCTACAATTCCTTCCGTCGAATCAACGTCAGGTGCAGCAAATGACAAAGACTGCCCTCCTTCAACGGTGACGCAAGCAGGACACAAGACCGATTCTAGCAATACCTTCAAAATTACGATCGACATTAACCTTCCTCCCCAGGGAAGCGTTGCAAATGGTGAAAGCGGCTTCGTTTCTCAAGAACATTCCGAATCCAGCAATTCGGGCCGTCCAGCCATAGCGCACGGCAGCCATATCGTCCTGTCAAAAGAGCACTCAGAATCTGAAAATAATTTTAACGGTGGTGCAGAAATTGACAGCTCATTGTCACATTCCGGTGGACATTCAGGGATTGTTCATGAGGTTGTTACAACGGGCAGCGAAAATGCTAACGTCATTTCGTCTGGAAATAACGCTGATTCGGAAACTAATTCGGTCCATTCACACTCGACGCATGTCGACCATGACAAAGTTATATCACAAGGAAATTCAGGATCGGGAATTATTTCAATTGTGACGCAGCATGGCGGTGGCGAAATAATTTCGTCGCAAGAAAATCCTGGAACAGAATTCTCTGATAGCGTCTCCGTTGAACCTGGCTGTCAATTTGAAGACCAAGAACAATTTCGGCGGAACATCAAGTCAGCGTCCTATGCCCTCCTCAACAATGAACCTAATTTGTTGACCTTCGTTAACAATTCGGGTTGTGTTGCGTCATATACCAAAGATGGCCGACATGGATTTCACGTCCTGAGAAACTTGTTTCCAGATTTTCCGGAAGGAACTGAAGTGGAAGCTGCTGGATTTTTCAATAACACGTTGTACCTCATTGATTCATCTCAAGGTAATAGTGGACACACAATGCTACATAAAATTCTGGCAAGCATTTCATACAGTTAACATCAAAATTTCCCGAAAATTTTCAGCCCAAAATGTGCACGCTTATGCGTACGATTTCGAGACTATGACTTATCGAAGGGTCTCCTTCATGAGCCGAAACGTTTTCTTGAGGAATCATTGCGCCATGACGCTGGAGCCTGAAGTGAGGATCAAAGCCCTTGGCCAGCTCTCTAGTACATCGCAGAACTGCATAATATTTGACACGTATGTTCTTTATTACAAGTTTAATTGTATCGTTGATAATTCATAATTTTTTAATTAAAATAAAACGTTATTTAGAACGAGGGAACCGCTGCTTTCCCCAATGGCGTCCGAAGAGGAATTTGACTTGGCGAAATCCATTAGCTTTGCCCTGGAAGAAGAGTTTGTTACCTACGCTGAAGCCGTGTTTTCTTGGCTGGATGAAGTTCAAGTTTCGACCGTTTATGTCTTTGGAAGCGACGGCGAGCTTTACGCTGTGACAAGGGGCATCACAAAAGGATCCACTTGGCTTCCAGGCAGCTTCAAGAATATTCCATATGAAGATTTCCCAAATTAATTTTTTTTAAGAAATTCAAATTTGTTCGAAATTTAAAAATTTCGGCAGGTCCGAAAACTAGAGAGAGAAAATGCCAAGCTTGAAATTTAAAAGAAAAGCTTTTAAAAACTTATAACACTATAAATGCATGAAGTATACGATGATGTTGAATTTATGAAATCAAAGTTAAGTAAAATATTCTTTTACAACCTTAACTTATGAATCTCACTTAATTTAACAATTAACAATTTTAACAGTTTCACCGCACTAATTGCGGTTAATTTAGTTTTATTATTTTTGAAAGCATTCGATATAGGCAGATTTTAGTGACAATTTCAATGCTGATCCGGATTTTAATTTTTTTTATTGATTAAAAATATTTTAAACCGTTCAATAATTTATAATTTAAGCTGGTTTTGAGAGTCTAATGGATTTTACGAGTCCGACAGCTTTTTAAAAGCACTATTAAGTATTTTGGTTAAGGCTAATGAAGCCCTTCCAATGCAATCCCTTCACTTGTCTTTGACTAATGGAGATTGATGTGTTTTTGCCAAAAGTGCAAAGATGAGGCAGTGCTAAATGATCTTACTTTCAAAATTTCCGGGTCAAGGCCCCATGTCCCTTCTGCATCCCTTGCAGATCCCTGCATGAACATCAATCTATCTCAATTTGTTTTTGTGTCCCTTACAATAGAGATCTTTTGATCTCCCTTGAGCCTTTCGTCGCGTCTTGGACATGGTGGTGTGATCTGAAATCCTACTATTTGGGAATGACGATTTTTCAAAACGTGACAAAATTCGCCGAAAATTTGAAGTTGGTACGCGAATATGACGCTTGGATATGATTGGTCAACCGCTCGAGGGAACCACTGTGCCATACTTGTGCTCCTTGCTCTTCTATTTTTCAAGTCCGTGACCGGTAATTGACTTATTTTAAACATAATATCAGGTAGAACAAATGTCGTTTAAAACAATTTTTGAACAAATTATTTCTAGATGCAACTGAATTGGAGCAGTTACTGCCAATTAAAACTTACAGAATACAAACGGACCCGAAGCAAGTCAAACCGGAGTCAATTACAATGTCAAATTTATTTGCTTGGCTCAATCTCAAAAATAGTGTAAAATTTCGGTTATGGACAAGGTAATGTTAATTAATCATAAATAATTGATTAAACTAAAATTGATAAATAATGAATTCAAAACAAATTGATTGATTTGATCAGTCCTTTCAGTTAAGCGTTTCGTTCCCACACGTGTGAACAAATAACAATTAAATTGGTTCAATGCGATTAAACCAGTTTGGGCATTTTTCGCCATTGTTGTCAATTAATATGAAACGAATGGTACTCAATTATTTTCAAGTTCGTTAATTTGACACTTTAAGCTGACCTTGATGCAATCGAACTTATACAACTCGAAAGGTCAGTTTATTGACAAATCAGGCCAACGCTCAACAAAAAAAACTTTAGTGAATTAAGCTTTAGAGCAATTAATGATTTTTTTTAATTAAAAAAAATCATGCTCATACTAAACAAACACCTTGAATGTTTTGCTGGTGTAATTTTCTAAACCTTTTTTTTAGGAAAAATCCACATCTCGCGCATGAAATCAAGTACCAGAATTTAGAATCGCTGAAAACAAGCAACTTTGATCCGCGCCGGCTCACAAAAATAATAATTCATGGATTTGCCGACACGGCAACTGAAGTAGCCGTGAGCTACTACCTATTTGACATGCGCGACGCCTACCTCCACTTGGGAGATGTCAATGTGTTCATTATGGACTACGCCCTATTTACACTGCCAATCTTCTACTACGCCGCAGTTCCTGACCAAGCGGCTCATCGCTTGGCGGAATTTATTGAATTTCTTCTGCACAGTTCCTCCAATTTAAAGTCCAGTTCAATCCACTTAATTGGATTTAGCCTTGGGGCACAAGTGGCTGGACTCGCTGGACATCGGCTCCAGGGAAAGCTGGGAAGAATCACGGGACTTGACCCCGCCGGACCCACCTTTCATTACTTGTCAAATGACCTCCGCCTCGATAGGTCAGATGCCAAATTCGTGGATATCATACACACTTCATCGGGGAAGAATTTCTGGAGCGAAGTGCATCTAGGTATTGACGAAGCCCTTGGTCACGTGGACATGTACCCCAATGGCGGCTCCTTTCAAGTAGGATGCGTCAAACCAACAATTCTGAACTTTAGTTACAAAAGTAATTATTACAAGACCGCTTTGAACGTCAGTATGGTTGCGGATATTTGTTTTCGGCAAAAAATTTGAGAATTGTCGACAGTTGTTTGGAGACTTGAAATTACGAAATTGCAACATAATTTGGCGTTGAAATGACCGACCACTTTTCGAAAAACTTAAAAAAAATGAGAATGAAAAGCTTAAATATGAAAGGAGAACGGATGGGCAATCATACCATTTTACGAAGGATAGGTTAATTTTGCTTTGTAATTACAGTAACGCAACGTTGACACTTTCTAACATGAATGTGGGTGGAGTGTGATTAGTTGTTTCAAAAAAAAATTTTAAAACTTCATTTTCAACTAAATTGATTTTTAGATTTAGAATGCAGTCATGGAAGATCAGCGCGCTACTTTATAGAATCAATTACATCTCCTTTAGCCTTCCCAGCTTGTCAATGCGAGTCATTTCAGCGTTTCGCAGATGGATACTGTAACTGCAAAAATAGGGTTTTACAAGACAATATTTATATGGGAGAACACTTGAACCAATCGTAAGTGTACCGAAAATGTAAATTTTAAATTTCGAAGGTAACGAAATTATGCCTTCTTTCAGTGTCCGTGGGATTTTCCAATTGGTAACAAAGTCAAAGAAACCGTTCGGAAGTGGACCGAAAATGGACGTGACACTGCCAAATGTCGAAATCAAGGAGCCAATCAAATTGAGGCTGAATACGACGAACCAATCGGAATTTATCATACCATCCTCAATTATGCAGACGCATGCGACGCTGATTTTTAACAAGACTGAATCAAAAGTGAAGTACAAGAATACATACAACGCTTTGGACTTTCCAAATGACGATATTGTCAAATTGTGCCATACTTTACTAAAACAATTACACAAAGGCTAAAAAATTAAAATGATGAATTTTTAGTTCGCGCTAGTCAAATATGCTTAGTTTTATAGACACTTATTTAGACCCTTCGTCATCCCCTTCGTGTGGCGTTAAGTACCACTTAGAACCCGGATTCGGGAGCGTCACTGCTTTTCCAGGGCTACGGTCCCTCGGTGGCAGGCTTTGCAGAACTCCTGGTGGGACGAATTCGTCGGCGCTAACCACAGGAACCGTTCCAAGAAGGTCAACCGGTGGTGCGCGGTCTGATGCATTTTTCGGTAAGACATCTTGCGTAACTTCCGGCGTAGATGGTACGACCGTACCATTTTGAACCACCTCCGTGACATGACCGGCCGTACCATTTTTGACTCCACCTGTCGGCAATTTGTCCGTAACCACTTCCGTGGCCTTAGACACCGTGTCATTTTTGACTCCGTCTTTTGCCACACCGTTAACCACCTCCGCCACTTTACCGACCGTGTCATTTTTAACAGCAGATGTCGGCAATTTGTGGGTAACTTCCTCCGTGGTCCGTCCAACCGTACCATTCTTCCCAGTTACGTTTGTGGGCAATTTGCTTGCGACCCCGGTTACGGTCCTTCCGACAGTACCATTCTGGCCTGTTAAATTCTTGGGGGCAACTGTTGGTAATTTTGAAGCAACGCCTCCATATGCAATATATAGAATTGCCAGAAATATGGCAATGGACTTCAGTGATATATTTTCCATCGTATTCGGAACACTCCGTATTGAACTGCTTGAAGAAATATTTAAAAAGTTTGTGTCATTTCAATGGTGGTTGAGGTAGATTACTAATATTGTTTTCTAATTCACACACCATTGTTATTCATGAGTGAACAATGCCTTATAAAATTGACAATAACAATTAACAGCATAACAATTCCTTGAAAGGGAAAGATACTGGGTTATGTCAAGGTTCTCCAAAGTTGAATAGTTTACTAACGCAGCATTTTGAAAAGCGTCGGTATTCTCCAACTTTTTCGAAAAAATTAAACTTTTTTTTTTTTAATATTTTGTAAAATCTTTTAAGATAACGAATTCTGGCGTAAATATTAAGGAGTTAGTAATTGGTAACTGTGAATTTCGGTAATAAACTTTTTCCGAATCTAAAACGCTTATAGGATTGACGGTGTTTCTTTAATGAAATGCCTCCTGGATTTTTTTTTATGTAGAAATGTAGTTTTTTTTTATTTAAACAAAAATAAAATATAATTTAGCATTTAGCTGAGTATTTTGTGGGTCAAGTAATTATAATTTCAGGTTTGAGGAGTATTTAAGTGTTGCAGATTCAGGATTTTGGTCAGAGACACGCCTCCGTAGCGTAGTCACCGTTGGCACCCATTTCGCTTTGCCTTCTGATAATCATCGTCTACAAATTTAAAATCCTAGCTGTTAATGTCTTCAAGCAATTAAAGCTCGGTTAGTAAATTAATTTACTAATTACGGTTGGTAACCACACTGCTTTAAGCTCAGAGTAAATCGCAAAGGCACGAGGAGGGTAACCAAACATTCATCACAAACATTTTCCACCTTGGAAAGCTTTTTGGTTTAGCGTGCTTTAGGGCGGCTAGTTAGTGACTAAATACGTGAGCCAATATTTAATTGACTTGTGTTTAATTGATACTAAAAAAAAACTTTAAGGTCTCAAAAACTTACCTAAACAGCGAAAAGCGTGAAGGCGGCACGAACTTGGCGTGTAATACGCTTGCGCGTGTAACAATGATGTGAAATTTGTGGTTTTGGATTTTGCATTCAAGAACGCAAGTGACACATTTAGCGAGGACTCAATTTCGTATTTACTTTCAAAATACTGGTACATTAGCCGAGGATACACGTAAACTCATACAATTCTGAAAGGGACTACAAGCTAAAGCTTCTGCGATTACATGTAAACGTTGTGTAAACATAAACCACGCCCACTTGTTTATAAACAGGGTTTTCGGGAGTTACAGAATGGGTGACTGCACTTTGTTTGTGTGATTTACCGACATCGTCGTTGGTGCGCACGAGTAGTCACCACGGTTCGACTTCCTCGGACAGAAGCGCCTGCGCAGAACGGACCTCACCTCGCCATTCCCGAAGCAAAAGAGCATGGAGACGCAGAGACCCTAAATGAAAAACGTAGATAAACTAAAAGTTGATTATTGCATTTTAAAATTTTAAAGAAGTTTTCAAAAAAAAATTTTTTTGTTTTTTTTGTTTAATTTTTTCAATTTTTTTTTCAAAATCCAGGTTCCTACCTGGAGTGACAGAGATATGGAAGAAATGTACTCGTAGACGAGCTCCCAGTCTGATCCAGGTTCTGGACGAAAGGGCGTGAGAAGGTAATGCAAGCCCAGGAGAGGAATCAAAATCAATGTCGCTTTCGCAGCCTGAATTTCAAGCAGGCGGATTTGAATATCATCAAACTCAGATCTGTTAGTCGGAAAGTTGTGGTTAATTGGGTTACTTACTAAACCTACCTTGCGGATTGCATTTTGATTGTTGGGATCGACGATGCCGGATTCACGGCGCACTGCCGCGGGATGCGGACTCCGTCGATGATTGTCGTGCAGTTTGTGAAGGAGGATTCGAAGAATGTTGATGAGGAAAACGAGGCTGCTCACGAGACAAATACATACTGGAACTGACAGGAACCAATTGTAGGACGAGTCGCCTATCCAGCACCTGGAAAGGAAGTCTAATTAGCAATTTATCAAATTCAAAAAGAAACTACAAAAGACCTTCCCTCAAATATTTTTTCAGAAAATCTAAAAAAAAAAATCCAAAAATTGGGAAAAGCCACGCCACTCTTTTTCGAAGATTGATTTCCAGAATTGGAACATTTTCAAACTGAAATCAATACTTTTACTGAAAATCAAAGATCCCCAGGAAAGAATCCTAGAACTGGATGAAAAACTCCTGTTTTGAGTAAAGGTGTTTTCGCAAGTTTTGACTAAAGTATTGGTATTGTTGATTTACCGATCGTTTTCCATTGGATCCAAAGATCTGAATACTGAGTAGAGAGACACTGGGACAATTGGACCCAACCAACCGAAGACGTAAAAAGCAATGAGCAGCTTCGTTTCGGCTCGAGCAAAGGTAAATACAATTAAGGTATGAAGGTAGAACCCTTCGCAAAACATCCAGAAGTAGTTGGCCACCATAAAGTAATGGAGATTGATGTGAAGCGGGATGCACCAGGCCTGGCGATAAAATACGTTTTCAAAACAAAAATAAGTTTAGATTTAAAAAAAAACTTAAAAAAAACGCATTTATATTAAAGGGAGCCCTTACCTGACTTTCAGGGTCCTGCATGATCCTTGGTTTCGTCACAACGGCTCCGTACCACGTGAGCCAAAGAAGGTTGTTAATAATAAAAGATACAAAAAGATGCTTATGAATTCGGACTCGAGTACATTCTAGACAGCTAGAAAATAAATAAAAAAAATTTAGAAAAAAAAATGAATAGGTTCAGATTGAATAGAATTCAAAATGAATAGGTTCAGATTCAATAGAATTCAAAATGAATAGATTTAAAAAAAAAATTAAGAATCAATTGTTTTTTTTTTTACCGAAATGAACAGAAAATGATGAGAGATATGATGAGGGCGCAAATGGAAATGCCGTATCCAACTTGATGGATTTTTATTACCGTGGTCCTTGTCTAGAAAATAAAATAAAATTGTTGAACGGCGTGTCACTCGACTTAAAATAATGCCAAAAGGAATGAGGAATAAAAGTCAACATTTTTTTGAAAGAGTTAAGGGTCCAAAGTGAAAGTTTCCAAATCTTTTTTTTTTTATAAAAACTTTCACTTCGCTCTGATTTCCAAGTCCTCTTTTCCCAGCCCAGGAGCCGAATTCAGCGAAAATGGGCTTGAAGACCGTCTTCGAGTCAAGCCCACGGAAGCCGGGTCTCGAGACATTTCACAGACCGAATTCAGCAAAAACTCGAAGACGGTCTTCCGTGGGCTTGGGCTTCGAAGCCCGTCTAGGGCAAGGCTCGTCTCATCTTTACAAGTTGGGAAAGCGGGAAGTCAAAGATTTTAAACTTTGACTCCTTTTGCTTTTGTAAACAATGTTTCAAAAGACATTGTTTACACAATCTCTTTCGCTCAATTCAATGTCATTAACGTAATTAGTTGTATCTTTCCCTACTTAACTAACATCGGCCACTAACCGCTCGGCGCTGACCTATAAAGGCACTGACCATGGACGTTCCCTTTCGTAAGTAGGTTCCAGAATCAAGTGAAGTCATGCATTGTAAAAGTGCTCAATATTTGTGAATTATAGGCCAACGATATACGAGGGACGCTAGAGAGACTAATTGTAATTAACGTAGACACTAAACGACACACGGCCCTCTGCCTCATTGCTACAGGTTGAGAAGATCATTGCCTTTGGTCAGCGCGGTTCCTCCGTAGCCAATGCCCCATTGCTACACATTGAAATGGTCAGTGCCATTTGGTCAGCGCCGTACTTCCGTAGCCAATGCCTCATTGCTACAGGTTGAGATGGTCAGTGCCATTTGGTCAGCGCCGTACTTCCGTAGCCAATGCCTCATTGCTACAGGTTGAGATGGTCAGTGCCATTTGGTCAGCGCCGTACTTCCGTAGCCAATGCCTCATTGCTACAGGTTGAGATGGTCAG